>KV455062.1:0-108489 GCA_001662575.1 Pseudogymnoascus sp. 23342-1-I1
GGCGCCGGTCGACAATACTCGTAGGAGCACATGGGGAAACTCAGCCAGAAGGATTGAAGTAGTATTGGAATCGCATTGCCGCTATTGAAGAGCTATAAATGCTAGGTGACCCGATCTTAAATGAAGATGTGCAAAATGGCAAAATGCTTGGTGGTTGAGCGGTTTGAATTGCCGCACGCAAGATGCGACTGCGACTGCGAGCGCAACAACAGTTCAGTATGATAGAGAGAGTATGTATGAAAGGCTGACGACGCTGGTCACTGACGGCACTGAGGGGTTATCAACTGGGCAGAATAAGATCTGGGGCTCCAGTGCCCACTGTAAACGGGCCGCATAACTGGCTGCCTAAGTGGCAATGGCTGGCTCCCTGCATAGCACATTGAAACACCTACGACCGTAAGCGCCTGGGCATCGACGAGTTGGGGGCCATTTCGGCGGTTATCGAATACGGAGTTGATGTGCATGCAAGGATGGTGCATCGTCACATTCGGATTCGGTGGTGGAGGTCGAATACTCCTTCCAAGAGGCGGATGGGACGGATAGGATTGTTGATAGAAGGATTAAAGGTTAGAAACGAGTAAACTGGACAGACATAGCATGTTCGCGCGATATATAAACAAAAATACTGTAAAGTGTAAATGTATGTAGGAGAGAATGTGCTCGGAATATATGGAGGAGAGTAAGTAAATACAATGACGAGTGCAACTGAGTCTGCATCACGTGATTGTCGCTTCCATTTGTGAAGTTCTTCGCGGTGGGTGACTGGCGACTGGCGATTGGCGTTCCGCGCTAAGACGCCAAATTACCACTTTACGCGTCTCGGCGCGTCGAGACGCGTCTGGCTCAAGCCCGTATGTACCTCAAGTATTTCGCGTGCACATAGAGAAGGAGCATATGTCCTCCACCTTCATCTTCAACTTCCTTCACACCTCAGTCATAACTTCCTCAACATCCGACCTCCACCTCTATAATATCCCCCTCTCACCTGCCGTCAATCCTCAGTCATGGTTTCCTCAGTATTGGGCAAACGCACGAGAAGTTCAGTCGAGGCTGGTAAGAACGACCCGTCAACCACCCCCAATGGACATACTGACCCGACTCAATAGCTCTTCCCGCGACACTTCCTCGTCCGAAAAGGCAAGCAGCAACCGTGATCTACTCTGATGAGAACGACGACCCATTCGCCCCGCGACAGACCCGGGCCAAGGCGCGCAGTGTCAGCTCGGATGTATCCTTAAAATCTTCGCCAGGCAAGCACAATGGAGGAACAACGCGAGCTGCTCTCCAGCCAACGCAAATAAAAAAGCACTTCAACACTGTCAAGTCTGTCGAGGCAGATGAAAACGCAAAGGTCATCCAGGTTAAGACGCCACAAACCCCTCGGCATAGAGATGCACTTTCGAAGCAGGTACCCACTACACCAAGGCACCGTGTCACTGTTACGGGCACTGCAGGAACTCCTCGCACTCCTCGAACGCCATCTACTCCTTCCGGCTCCTTCTCAACTATCTATAATGTCGCGCGTCAACTTTTCACGCGTAGTAGCGATCCCGGTCGTCTTATTGGACGCGAGGAAGAGCGCCTTGAGCTTTCCAGCTTCATCAACACCTCGATCAGCACAACATCTGGTGGCTGCACATACGTCAGTGGACCTCCCGGTACCGGCAAGAGCGCCATGGTGAACGAGGTCATTGCCGAAATACCATCGAACGAAGTGGTCAAGAGGGCATACGTCAACTGTATGTCGATGAAATCGTCCAAGGACCTGTATTGCGTCCTTCTGGAGTCACTGTGTGGCCCAATCGAAGTCATTGAAGGCGAGGAAATGCAGACTCTCCAAGGCATGTTTGCACCTCGAAAGCCAACAAACGCCATGTATCTCATCACGCTCGACGAAATGGACCACGTCGTCACGCTCGACTTGGAGTGCATGTACAAACTCTTCGAGTGGGCTCTCCAGCCTTCATCCCACCTCATCCTGGTCGGCATCGCCAACGCGCTGGATCTGACCGACCGCTTCCTCCCACGTCTCAAGGCCCGCAACCTCAAGCCCAATCTCCTCCCCTTCCTTCCCTACACCGCCGCACAAATCAAATCCATCATTACCACACGCCTAAAGAGCCTCATCCCTGCCGGCAGCGCAACACCTGACTTTATCCCTTTCCTACACCCAGCAGCCATCGAGCTATGCTCCCGCAAAGTGTCCGCCCAAACCGGTGACCTGCGAAAAGCATTTGATATTTGCCGCCGCGCCGTGGACCTCATCGAGACCGAAACCAAAGCCAAGCACCAAGCCTCTCTCGCGCCGGTCCCAGACTCACCATCCAAGAAAATCTTCGCCGAGAACCCCAACCTCTCCTCCCCCGTCACCATGCCATCCCCAGCCAAAAGCCCCCGCCACGTCTCAAGCTTAATAGCCGACTCCCTCGCCAAGCTGACCGTCGAGACGGCTCCACGAGCAAGCATCGCCCACCTAAACAAAGTCACCGCAGCCGCCTTCTCCAACGGCGTCTCCACGCGCCTCAAGACGCTGAACCTGCAGCAGAAAGCCGCGCTGTGCGCCCTCGTCGCGCTCGAGCGCCGCAAGCGCGCCGCAGCCGCAAACGTTATGGCCACGCCGTCCAAGCTAGCCAACGCAGCACCAACGATCAAGCAGCTCTACGACACGTACTGCCACCTCTGCCGCACGGACTCGGTGCTGCAGCCGCTCACGTCGACGGAGTTCCGCGACGTGGTGGGCAGCCTGGAGACGCTCTCGCTTGTGAGCGGGGTGGATGGGCGGACGGGCAGCTTCGTGATGGCGAATACGCCGACGAAGAGGGGGAGGAAGGTCGGGTTTGGAGGCGGGGTGGGGAGTGGTGACGAGAAGAGGGTGGGGAGTTGTGTGGGGGAGCAGGAGATTGAGAGGGCGGTTGAGGGGGGGGTGGGCGCGGGAATCTTGAAGAGTATCCTTAGTGGGGAGAGCTTGGCGTGGTGTGATTGATTTGAGTGTGGCTTTCTGTTTTTACTGCATAGCGTGGCGTGGTGTCTGGGTCTTCCGGTTGGAGTGGCGTACTCTGGATTTTTACTGTTGGATTGTAATCAGGGGTGTGTTTGAGTAGGGGGTGTTTATTAGCTTTGTGTACGAGAGCATGGGGGGGACAGAAAGCTAGTCAGCTTTACTGGATATTGCTGTTGGGTATTAATCAATAAACCTGTTTGTCTGTCTATATCTTGCAACTGGGAGACGAGAATGAAGATCTCTGAAATTAAATAGTCTATGTCTACCATACCGGGAAAAAAACGCTCTTCGCCATTTAAAATCCTAATTCTACCCCTATCATCAGTCATGAATGTTGAAGTCCTGACCCCGCCAACCCCCAAAACACCATATAGTTGATCCCACCCCCCTTTCAGCCACCACACCCCCCTCACACAAGCTCCAACTTAAACTGCGTCCCCTCCTCCGAATCAGTCGCCGACGCCTTCCCCGACAACGCCGCCACGTCCACCGGCTCCGTCTTCTCAACCTGCTGCTTCCACCTCGCCGGCATAATATGCTGAAAGCTAAACGTCCCATTCGCCGACCTGACCACCTCGCCCTTCTCGGTAATAATCGCATCAATCAACGCATGCGGCGTGACATCAAACGACGGATTCCAGACGTCAATCCCCTGATGCGCCACCGCGACGCGGCGCGTGTCACTAACATCCACATTCCCCTCCTTGTCCACCACCGCGCCGCTGATCTGCGTGAGTTCCTTCTGCGGCCTGTTCTCAATGACGATATCGGCTCCCGTGACGGTCTCGAGATCGATGCTGGTGGTGGGGGCCGCGACAATGAATTTGATGCCGTGGAACTTGGCGAGCACAGCCAGCGAGTAGGTGCCGATCTTGTTGGCGGTGTCGCCGTTGCGGGCGACGCGGTCGGCGCCCACGATGACGGCGGAGATGTTCTTCTCGGTCTTGAGGCGCGCGAAGAGCGCGCCGGCCATGGAGTCCGTGATTAGGGTGGAGGGGATCTTCTCGTAGACGAGCTCGAAGGCCGTCAGGCGCGCGCCTTGGTTGTAGGGGCGCGTCTCGGTGCAGTAGGCGTGGTCGAGGTAGTTCATCTTGTGGAGGCTGCGGATTATGCCGAGGGCGGTGCCGTGGCCGGAGGTGGCGAGCGAGCCGGTGTTGCAGTGCGTTAGGACGCTGAGTTTGCGGTAGGTCCGGTCGGGGGCGCCTTGGGTTCCGGGGGGGCTGGTGGTGAAGTAGCGGAGGTCGTCGGCGTCGTTTTCGGGGGATAGGACGGGGAGTTGCTGGCGTCTGAGATACTCGGCTCCGTATCTGCCAATGGCTAGGTTCGTTTGAAGGTCGTCCTCCAGAATCTTCTCGGCGGCTTTGATGTATGCTTGTCTGATCACGGTTGAATCTGGCTCTGCCGTCTTGTTCGCGGTTCGATCAGATTCCGCAATTGCCGCTGTGTTGACTGTCATCTTCAAGAGTCTGATGGCGTTTGAGAGGTCAACGGCAGTTGGCCTGCTCCCCATAAGGTAATCCAGTCTGTCGTGGACATATTTCAGCTGCCCATCGACGGATGATTGGTCTGAAAGAGGTAAGTAGGTGAATATAGATGGAGGTAGGAGACTTACTGAGGTCTGCGTTCTCCAATTCGACTGCCAATGCCAGGGCGGCTACAATTGCAATTGCTGGTGCACCTAATACAGTCAGTCTGGATATTTCCAATGCTAGCTTCTTTAAATACCTCTAACACGCATAGACTTGATACAATCAAAAGCCTGTTCACAAGTTGAAACGTCATCATAGACAGATTCATGTGGCAATCTCAGTTGGTCGAGCACCTCCAACTTGCCCCGCGTGTACTTGATAGCCTGAAGTGCAGACATTGTGGTTTTTTGAGGCAGAATAGACAGAAAAGTTTAGGTGATAATGAAGTCCAACTCAACGACTTAAAGATGACTGAGATGTGGACCAAAAACAGATAGATACCGAGTATGCTTCCCTTCAAAACCAAACAGAGACCCTGATGTCGCTGTCAAGGTACCCCTCCATGGTAGGCGGTGAGCCACATTTAAACTTTTCTGCCTCATCGTGGCTTCATGCACCGGAAAACCCCGCTAATTGGTCCAAAATCCTGCACGGGCCACACGCAGCCAAGTCCCACGTGACCCACATTTTCAAGCGAGCGCACAACAGTCGAAATTCGCTTTCTCGAACTTTTATCGGAACCTCACGACTCATCCACGATAACATCGACCATCACCTCGACAAAATGGCCAGAGAGACTCCACGCAGCGGCATTGCCGTCGGACCTAACAAGGGCCACGTACGTCTCACCTCTTGGAGGATCCCTTTCTGAAGATAAAACAGGAAGGCGATGGACCGAAACCTGGCTAACATATCATTTTCTCCGAATTAGATCACCGAGCGCCGTGCTGTCCGCGCGAAGCCATCCAAGACCAAGGGTCACTTGAGCAAGCGCACCGCTTTCGTCCGCGAGATCGTCAAGGAGGTTTCTGGGTATGCGACACCGCCGTTCCATTGAAGCTTTTCGAGCAAGTTTTTCCTAACAGTCTTACCTTCTAGCCTCGCCCCATACGAGCGCCGCGTTATCGAACTCCTCCGCAACAGCAAGGACAAGCGTGCCCGTAAGCTGGCAAAGAAGCGTCTTGGTACGTTCGGCCGCGCCAAGGCCAAGGTCGATGAGCTCCAGGGTGTCATCGCCGAGTCCCGCCGTACCGGCCACTAAATGCATTGAATTGTGCGTTTGGGGATAGTTTTGGGGCAGGGAGTGATGGTGTACAATGGGCGCCAATGACCATGGCTGGATGAAAATCTCTGCGAGAGTAAAAAAGCCGGACAAATATATAGCTGGCAACTCGATCTGAGGTTTCGGGCAATGAATCACAACTTGATACCAAACTACATGAATTTTGTGGATGAAGGGCGATGCTCTATCAAGTGAATTTGTGACATCTCAACTCATACTAATATTAAATACCTCTGAAACGCCTCGCTATGAGCCTCTTAACTAATTCCAATGCAATCCCCTCAAAGCGCCGTGGTACAATCATGTATCGTACCATCATCCGTTCCTTCCGTTTACTTCTTGCTCAACCCCTTGAGGAAGCCTTTAAGCTTGTCTTCCGTAGACTTTCCACTACCAGCCTTCTTCTTCTCCTCAGGCTTTGGAGCAGCACCACCTCCACCCCCCTGTGCCTTCGGGATTTCTGGTACTTGTACGGGTTTTGCTTGGGTAGCATACTTCTGCTGGAGTATCGGCCACTTTCTTGCGTCCTCACTCGCCTCATCCTTCCACGTGAACGTAACCAGTGTCGGCCCCTCAAACCCCAAGTCCTTGATCAGGCGCGCCGTGGTGCTATCAGGTACATTATGGATCTGGCCCTTCGAGTCCTTGTATATCAAGGAGAACGGCTGATCCCCTGCAACGATGAGACCCCTAACAAACTCAAGCATCTTTGCTCCCGTCTCCGTAGCATTGACGGGGAACTGGACAGTAGTTTGATCAGGGAATCGGACTTTGACCCTTGTTTCTACAACAGAAGATTTCTTTGCCTCCCTCTCTCGCTGAAGAGCTTCCTGCTCTGCATCTGATAGGAGTCTTTTGTTTTGCGTCCTATTTAAGAGGCGGGACTGATGCAACTTGGCATCAGCAACGCTGGGCTCATAGTCAGAGTCGTTATACTCTTGTTGAGCTGCCCGAGGAACTGTCGAAGTAGGAGCAGAGAAGACCGAAATCATGCGTTCCCCTGGCCCAGTAATACCCTCATCCGGCACCGGGGTCTCTGCTGGTTGTGCGGGGACTGAAACCGAACTCGACGTCTGCGATGACGGTGTTTGCACTGTAGATTCTTCGACTTTGGCGATTTGCTCGGTGATGGTACCATCCGCAGCAGGACCCGGCGTTGTGGCTGACTTCGCTTCAGTATTCTGGGCGACTTCCTCGACTTCCTTAAAGTACTGGCCTATTTCTGCCGTCGCTACCTCCAACGGCGTCTCCGTCTGTCGATAGCTTAAACGTAATAAAATAGATCCGCTGCTAATCCCTATCTGGCCCAGAGTCTTCTGCAAGTCCACAAACGTGCCAAACTCCCTATTCATAACATTCAGAACCGGCATCTCATAGAAGATCTTTCCGCTCGAGCGCGCCTCCGTATCCGCTATGCTCCTCGCGGTGAAGTTGAGGTTCTTCGTATCGCTCGCCTCGAACTTCCTCAATATAAGCCATAGCGTCGTGTTGCTCGGGAATCGATCCGTGTGGCGTGTCCCGTCGGGGAGTTGTAACGCTACAGCGACGGCCGATGGGGATTTTGACGCAACGACGAGCTCGAGTTTTGCGCCGGAGGAGAGGCCTGATTGCCGGAATGTTCGGGAGAGGTCAACGGGCTTATTGTTGTGCCTTGGGATACTATTAGCAACTTGCGGCTCATCATGCGAAACGGGGGGTTCAACTCACTTTAGCCCGTAGTTGCTGGGGTCGAACTTGGATCTTGTACAGGCCTGGTTTCGGACATCGCTCATGTGTGTCTCGGGGGCCACCTTGATCTGATACCGTTGAAGGCCAGTATCCGTCACCACAACGTGGGCTACCATAGCTGCGAAGCTGTCTCTCGGAGCTGGAGAGTCTAGGTCCTGTAGAAATGGGCGGGCTGTTTGAGGCCTTTTTAAGGGCTGTTGCAATTAGAGATGCTGTTGAATAAAGCAATCCTCATATATACAAATGCGTGAAAGGCGATGGAGGGTTCGTGGCCTCTTGTGGTGGGTGATTTCGGTAGGATTCGCTGATATTCTTATTATCAAGCAATCATCGCGGGGTGATTCAATGAGCCCTTCCAACCGCGAATCACCAGGGAAAACTCGTAGTTGATGTCTGTATTCGAGCGCAACAGTGTCGGGCAATGAAATAAGGAGACTCTAAAGTAACAAAGATGACCTCGTAGTTAAAAAGTAAAAATGGCGATTTCACATCCGTACAAAGGAAATGTTGCCTCTCTGGCCATGTTGCCTGCACCTCACACAGTAAACGTAACCATCCACCTAATTGGTCCGAGCGTTTTTGAGGTGAGGCTCGCACCCGTCCAAGCTCAAGCGTAACGCAGCTCAAGCTCAATTACTACGCGTAGCCGTGTCTACCTTGCGAATTACTCCATAAGCCCAGGCCAAACCACAACCCCATACCCATCACGACGAACGATATCAAAGACACTCAATCATACACCGATAGAAAAACACACACCAGACACAGTATAGCCAACACATCAAAGTCATGGTAAGCCCAAACCGCCTCCCCAACCACCAAGGAACACCTCACTAACGCCATCCCCAGAGCTCCCCATTCTCCATCAGTCCGTCCCCCCCAACACCACCACCTCCTTCCTATCCCCCCCTCTAACCTCCCTCTAGATGGCGGAGCCTGCGTCGCCATGGTCGGCAAAGACTGCGTCGCCATCGCGTGCGACCTGCGCCTCGGCCTGCAATCCCTAACCGTCTCCAACAACTTCCCCAAAGTCTTCAACTACGGGGACGTCTACCTCGGGCTCACGGGGCTCGCCACCGACGTCGCCACCGTCTCGGACCTGTTCCGCTACAAAGTCAACATGTACCGCCTGCGCGAGGAGCGCAACATCGCGCCGTCGACGTTTGCGAACCTCGTCAGCTCGTCGCTGTACGAGAAGCGCTTTGGGCCGTTCTTCGTGAGCCCCGTGGTGGCCGGGCTGGATCCAAAGACGGGGAAGCCGTTTATCTGTGGCTTTGATAGTATTGGGTGTATTGATTTTGCAAAGGATTTTATTGTCGCGGGGACGGCGAGCGATCAGTTGTTTGGTACTTGTGAGGGGCTCTGGGAGCCGGATTTGGTATGTTTTGAATAGCCAATGTGGTGGGAAAGGGGATGAGATGTGAGGGATGTGTGCTAATTAACGGGTGCTGTAGGAGCCAGAGGACCTTTTCGAGACGATCTCGCAGGCGTTGTTGAATGCGGTGGATAGAGATGCGTTGTCTGGATGGGGAGCACATGTATACATCATCGAGAAGGACAAGGTGACAAAGAGGTTACTGAAGGGTAGACAAGATTAGACGGGTGCGGGATGGGGGATGGCAGAAGAAGCACGGAGAGCATGGAAATTCTGGAAGTGCTCATTTTGAGTGTACAATTAGATAACAGCGTTTCTGGTCAATACATGGCAGATCGGCGTCAGGTGAAAATGATGGAGAACTTTTATCATCAAATTGCTTTTCTTGGGACACATTTGCTTGATAACGTTGTGCTCATTTAAATCTATGTCTACTATGCAAAATGGTAATGATACAATGTACACATTGTCTCCCTATATATTACTTTTCTTACTCCTTCTTGGGCTTGGGCTCAGTGTAGGACGACTCAATGTAAATCTGTCTCTCAGCGAACTTCAACACCTCATCGATCAAACTATATCAAAGTCAGTAATGTTCTACATAGTCAAAGGGGTGCTGTGTGATAACTTACATGACAGGCGCGCTGATAGCCAAGACAGCATACCACTCATTGAGGTTCAATGGAAGAATCGAGAACAGCGTCTGCAAGAACGGCGTATACAGCAGCGCAAAGTGCAGAGCCATAGACAAGGCAATAGCATAAACGAGCATCATATTCTCCCACAGCGGGAGGGTAAGCAGCGACTCGCTTGACGACAAGGCATTCATAGCATTGAGCATCTCAATGACAACCAAAATCGACAGCGACACAGTAGAGGCAGACTTGGCCATATCATCCGAGAACATCTGGCATCCGAGGTCAGCGAACTTCTCCGAGCACTGGTGGAAGTGCGTGAGCTGGTAGAAGCTGATCTGCGGGCCCTCGGCGTTATACATGAACCACCACGCGTAGCCGGCGACGGTGGCCAGGCCGACGTAGACGCCGATGACCATGTAGCGGAAGAAGAGCCAGCCGCTGATGAGGGGTTCGTTGCGGCGGCGGGGCTTGCGCTTCATGATGTCGTGGTCGGGCGGGTTGAAGGAGAGGGCCGTGGCGGGGAGGCCATCGGTGACGAGGTTCACCCAGAGGAGCTGCACGGGGATCAGGGCTTCGGGCATGCCGATGGCGGCGGTCAGGAAGATGGACACGACCTCGCCGATGTTGGACGAGATGAGATAGCGGATGAATTGCTGGGTGTTGTTGTAAATCGAGCGGCCCTCCTCGATGGCCACCTCGATCGTTGCAAAGTTGTCGTCGGCCAGGACCATGTCGGAAGCCAATTTCGCGACGTCAGTTCCGGATCCCATGGCAACACCGATATCGGATTTCTTGAGAGCTGGCGCATCGTTGACACCGTCGCCAGTCATGGCCACGACCTCGCCATGAGCTTGGAGGAGCTCGACGAGCTTCAGCTTGTGGGTTGGCTCAACGCGGGAGAATAACGACGCCCTGTTCACAGCAGCACTCTGCTCGCTTGCGCTCAGGTTCTCAAATTCGTGTCCAGAGTAGCTCTTTCCAGTCAGGTCCTCGTGAGGGCCAAAGACACCGATTTGACGGCAGATGGTCTCGGCAGTGTTGCGGTTATCTCCAGTGATGACAATGACTCTGATGCCGGCGTCCTTGCACTTCTTGATCGAGCCAGCAACCTCTGGGCGTGGGGGATCCAGCATGCCAACAAGGCCAACGAGAGTCAAGTTTTGCTCGAGCTTGAGATAGTCCTCGGTGGTCTTGGCCTTCTTGAGAAGCGGGTTCGATTCGACGTCTTCAGCGCTTGCGAGAGCAATGACGCGAAGTCCACGGTTACCATAGTCAACAACCTCCTTCAGGAGAAGCTCAGATAGTTTCTTGGTCAACTTGACCTTCTTGCCATTGGCGCCCAGGATAGCATGCGTGCAACGATCGATGACAGCCTCGGGGGCACCCTTAACCAACAGACGCTGAGAAGTCTTGTCTCCAACAAGGACAGACATACTCTTGCGGTCTCTCGAGAATTCATAAGTCGCCAAACGAGGAGCCCTACGTTCGTACCACGAGCTGGCCTTGCTGAGGGGGTCTTCGAGGGCGAAGTTTCCGTTTTGGGCCTTCTTGATGGACTCTGGGGTGCCAATCTTCTCGACCAGAACACGAAGAGCACCCTCAGTGGGCTCACCAACACTAGAGTAGACACCAGTCTTTGCGTCAAGTGCCAGTTGGGCATCGTTACACAAAGCAGATATTTCAGCGATTTGCTCCACAGTGTATGATGTGGCAGCAAGTTCTGGTACGTGGGTTCCCTGGAAACGGACTTTACCCACTGGAGAGAAAGTAGTGCCTTCAACGTCGAACTCCTCGAGATCGCTGCCAGATTCATTCAGATAGACTAGCTTGTTGACGCTCATCTGGTTGGTGGTCAGAGTACCGGTCTTGTCGGAGCAGATGACGCTGCAGCTACCGAGCGTCTCAACGGATGGGAGACTGCGGACAACAGCGTTCTTGGCAGCCATTTTGCGGGTTCCAAGAGCCAAACAGGTGGTGATAACGACGGCGAGACCCTCGGGAATTGCTGCAACTCCAAGGGATACGGCAATCTTCAGGTAATAGATGGCACCCTTGGTCCAGCCGCCATGCGAGGGGTCGTTGAAGTGGCGGATGTTGATGGCCCAGACAAGGATGCAGATGACGGTGATAACCTTTGCCAGCGAGTCTCCAAAGTCATTGAGCTTCTCCTTCAATGGTGTAGGCGCGGAGATCTGTGCAGTGATGCTCTCGTGGATGTCTCCGATGGCGGTAGACAGGCCAGTCAGAACCACGACAGCGGTAGCGTGGCCAGTGACGACAGTTGTTCCAGAGAAGAGCATGTTGACTTGATCTTGCTTGACGGCATTGTCGACCTTGACAGCCGTAACATCCTTGCCCACGCTCTCACTTTCTCCAGTCAGGATGGCTTGGTCGACGGAGAAGCTGTTGCTCTGGATGGCGATGACTCTGCAGTCGGCAGGTATCCTATCTCCAACCGCGATTGTGATGATGTCTCCGGGGACAAGCTCGTCCGCCTTGACTCGGGCGACATGGCCATTTCGGACGACCTTGGCTTCGTTGGCGGAGTATTCTTGTAGAGCAGCAATGGCTTTTTCGGCGCTGCTCTCTTGGGAAACACCGACGACGGCGTTCAGGATGAGGATAGTGAGGATCTTCACGAAACATTAGCAATTATAAAGCAACCATTGGAATAATATACTGACGACGGCGGGGTCCACAAAAGCTGTCCAGCCACCTCCATCTTCCAGAAGGGCGAGAACAAATGATACCGCAGCGGAGCCGAGAAGGATAATGACGAGCTGATCTTTAAATTGCTCTAGAATAAGCTCCCAAACCGGGGTCGGGGGTTCCTCGGGAATAGCTATGGCGCAATATCAATATCTGGTCTGGACGACCTTTATATCCAGGTTCAGTGAGACATACCATTGCTCCCGTATTTCGCTCTGGACGCAATTACCTGCGCATCATCGAGGCCATTATGCTCCTGCACAGAAAAATGCTTCAGGACCTGTCCCGTAGACTGGGCGTATGCGTTTTCCATGGCGTGGGGGTTGGAGAAAGCGCGAGTTGTCAGAAGTTCAGTGGATTGAAATTCTTATCGAGCCGGCTCAGCAACGTCACGGACGTTGAATTAAATCAAAGCAATCATGTACGAAAGCGTAGAGGAAAATCTTCTACAGCTGTTGGAACGATGGGATATCTCAAGGGATACAAGAATTGGGGGGAAGGAATAGCCAGAGAGGGGACGTCCGGGCTGGTGCTTACAATAGCGGGCTCCCCTTCCAAAAAATGTTCCTCGATAACAACACGTTGCGGTTCTGCCATAGTTCGGTGTTCCTCCACGCGAACCGGGATCACTAGCAGCGCCGGCGGTGTGGACCGGCCAAGTTTATTTTGGCTCAGCCATTTTTTATTGGAGAATGTGGTCATGTGACTAGCTAGTTTGTGTGTAGTGTGTAGGGTGGAGGGAGGGGAGAATCGTATGGAAATGCAGGCTTTGTTTGGAATCGGTGATCAGTTAGTTATTGTTGTATGATATAACGGAGAGGACAGGGAGGACAGGGAAGGCAGCCCTATGGCAATTTATAGTATCCTCTAGTATCCTATAGCATCCTATAGTATTTTATCTTCATCTTCTTCAGATTAACTCCTACTAGGTATAAGTAGAGCAATAGAGTAGAGCACCCTACGTAGAAATATGCTCCACCAGCATACCTACTAGTCCTCCGCTGGGGCCATCCCAAGGCCCTTCCTTACCCATCGACAGCCAGCATTCGACGATGAGAGATCTGCTCCATACATCATCGTAGACTACCTGCTACTCTATACTATCTTCAGCCAAGAACTGAGGCTATTTTTGAGAAGAACGCGGCAAATATGCAGCATGTGTTACGGAGGCGGTGGCGGCGGGCCCATTTCAAGTACGCCTCATTTATGTGCGCGGCCGGCAGACACAAAGTGAGGGAATTCCCTTCTCAGCCTGGGAGTGGGATTCAGCTTCCTTAGCACCCTACTTTCAGGCAGCCGCCCGCCACGTTTGGCCACCCGAAGGCCATGGAATGTTTACTGTTTTTGGGATATGAGTGGTGTTGATATTAATAGTGCATCCTTCGTACATATCCCGTATCATTCTGGGAGATGGACTTGGATAAAACTGGATAGGGATCCAACATTAACTATCAACCACGATTAACTAACTATAACTAACTACATATCCAACATCAACTATCCAACATTGTCCTATACATAGCATAGTAGTAGCTCACGGCGGACTATCCGGCTCGAAGCCGTGAACGAGGGGTACTTAGCTCAGCGCGTACCACACATACAAATTACTGGTACCCATCTGTGCTCATCCCCACTCCACTCACTCACTTGCGGTCAACGACTGTCTCCTGGTATAGTTGGCATGTTTTCAAGCCAATTATGTGGGGATCTGTGGACATCATACGATGTATTCGTCTTCGACTTTCGGCGGTGGTCTTTTGCCCTGTGATAGACTGCCGCCGAAGGATGTGCTGTGCTGTGCTCGTGCTTGGATAACATCTAACTCTTTCTACAGTGAGATATTTATACTTTGGAGATGGCTCAACAGACATACATACATACATATATGCCTCCTAGCCAGTCTCCCCCTATCAAACAAGATCTATAACGTGGAAGCATGGAAACGTGCATGTGAAGTGCATTTATGATGTAAAGAACCTGGGCGTGTCGCTCTCTGTCGCTTAACTCTTTTTTCTTATCTGCCTTGTGATTTTTTGCGGGCTCGTCCACGTCGTGAGGCTGTGTAAATATATTAGATTATATAAGGCAACAACTACCAGCCAAACAACAACAAACGACGACGACGACAACAACAACAACAACAAAGGGTAGGCGTGCTATAGGAAAATAAATGTATACTGGCCTTAGGGAACTATAGTGGGCTTCACTAATATGATGCGCTGTAATGACATAAGAGACGTGGATACACCAGTTAACTAGAGCAATTAGTAGACTCCTGTAACTCCCTATAGTATGCGTAGGATCCCAACAAAGTCACTCTTCCTCTATCTAATAGGGCGTCGCGCCGTCCCATTAATGAGGCGAACAAATTTACTAAACCCCCATAACTCCCCTAAAGTAGACCGCTATAGACCTCTACCCCTCCAATAATAATCAATAATAAAGAATAAAGTCAAACAATAGTCCTTAATAGTTCTTAATAGTCTAATCAGGCTCGCCCTGTTGTTTATACCTCCCCTAAACTCCCTAAACTCCCTAACTCCCCTAACTCCCCTAACTCTTCCCACTGTAAAGTTCCCACACACCCTCCCGTCCTCCCACCTCCACCTCCCCCCCCCACCCCATCAACTCCAATCTGGGCTCTCCCTCACTCATTCGCTTAGGACCACCCTCGCACCATCGCTGTCGGAACCTCATTCAATCTCAGCCCGCCAACTTCTTGCAACTTCTACATCAAACATCCATTACTTACTACCATCCTGAATCACGCGCATTCTGCAATTTCAACACTTCCTCTTCACATATACCAACCTTACACCTCACAAACCCCATTACTCGCAGCCATGGCCACCGAAGTAAGTTCTCCCTCCCTCCCACTACACGTCATCACGTCAGGTCGAGGCCGGTGTCTCAGCACAACAGACAGCCTCATGTGCCGCGTCGACCCCTCTCCTGCCTCCTCAATATCATCCTCTAGATCAGAATGCTGACTTGTGTCTTCCTGTAACAGCGCGAAAGGTATGAAACTACCCCCGAACATGCGCCCGAGGTGAACTTGTTTGCATGTCCAAACACACAAATCCGACACCGCAGCCCGGATGGGCAGGGTATTCCTGTGCACAGATCAGTCTGCTAACATCCCTGTGCCACCTTTAGCAAGACATTCCTCGCAAGGCTGTGCGAGCAGGCCGAGAGATACGATGAGATGGTTACATACATGAAGGAGGTCGCCAAGGTATGAGGCTCTCGGTGTGGATGATTTTTGGGATTCGCCCAGGTTGGATCTTGCATCGGCTGACATTTTGTGCGATAGCTTGGTGGAGAGCTCACCGTCGACGAGCGCAACCTTCTGTCCGTTGCCTACAAGAACGTCGTGGGTACCAGACGTGCCTCGTGGCGCATCATCTCCTCGATCGAGCAGAAGGAGGAGTCCAAGGGAACCGAGAAGCACGTTTCCACCATCCGCGATTACCGCCAGAAGATCGAGACCGAGCTCGAGAAGGTCTGCCAGGATGTCCTTGACGTCCTTGACGAGTCCTTGATCCCCAAGGCCGAGTCTGGAGAGTCCAAGGTCTTCTACCACAAGATGTACGTTATCGCCAATCCCGTGCTATCTATGCCCCACTTGATCTGATTCTAACTATTTGTTCTATAGGAAGGGTGACTACCACCGCTACCTGGCCGAGTTCGCCTCGGGAGAGAAGCGCAAGGGTGCTGCCACTGCCGCACATGAGGCTTACAAGGTATGTTACCCATACTCTCCAGACAAAACCCGAAACTAACACATGCCATAGAACGCCACCGACGTTGCCCAGACCGAGCTCACCCCCACCCACCCCATCCGCCTGGGTCTTGCCCTCAACTTCTCGGTCTTCTACTACGAGATCCTGAACTCGCCCGACCGCGCATGCCACCTGGCCAAGCAGGCCTTCGACGACGCCATCGCCGAGCTCGACTCTCTCTCCGAGGAGTCTTACCGCGACAGCACCCTGATCATGCAGCTCCTCCGCGACAACCTGACGCTGTGGACCTCCTCCGACAGCGGTGAGGCCGAGGCTGCCCCAGCCGCCGAGGCAAAGGAGGCCGAGAAGGCACCTGAGGCCGCCGCCGCCGCCACCGAGGCGCCCAAGGAGGCTGAGCCAGCCACCGAGACCGCCCCTGCTGCTGAGTCCTAAATATGTCGTGCTCACGAGGCCCCGTTGCTCAACTCCCCCTGCACACATCTTTGCCCCCATCAAATGTCTTGTCTCCCTTCACGTGGCCTTTTAATCTAGTTCAAGCGAAGAAAGAAGCATTTGATCGCGGCGGGATCTGAGGCGGGGGGATTGTTGCTGCAACGTACGAAATACATGCGATTTGCGAATACACCATCCTGCGGTCCTTGATATCATGGTTTTTCTCCTTATTCGATCCCCCCCAACCCAACCCCCCCTGCCCCTGCCCCTTTGCGAAATGTGTCTTTTTCCTCCTATTTTTTGCGGTTGTTTTCCTCTCTAAATGTCTTGTGCTCGATTGGGAAAAAGCGAACGGCTTCTTTGCGCAGACGGCTCACTCTTCAACTTATTCCGGATAACTTCTTTCGGCGTCTCGTCTCTCCTCCTTTCAGATTATGAGATCTCTCGGATGGCGGTTGCTCCCTCTCTCAACAACGGATGGATGGATGGTTTATAACTCCGCGCTCCCAGGGATGGTTTGCTTGGTGACGAGAGTGGTGTTTTTTCTGCCAGCGGATGGTTATATCCTAGATATATAATCCCTGGGGGGAGAGCCCATTGAATCACCTCGATTGCGTTGCCATAGCGGGTAGTCTGTCAAAACTGTTACTTTTTACCCTTTTTGTGTGTTTTTCGGAGCCCGTTTTCTGGGGGATGTTGTGTGGTGGGGGGTGGGCACGGAAATACACAGAAACATATACCACATGCCATTGCACATCTCTTTACCCGTGCCTTGTGTGATTTGCAAAATGTGACTTTGATGACTTCTGCGGGCCGGTTACGGTACTAGTATCATTATGCTATTAGAGGTACTACTATTCCCTCCCCCCGAGACCCGACTATAATCGCTGATCCCATCCAACTCCCGCTCTATAACCACATCATCCATCCAACAAGCCCAACTATTACACCCCTAATGTAACCAAACGCAGCCCGCCCATAAAAGAGCAATCCCATACCAACTCAATACACCTGACGCGACCAAACGTGACCCAAACCCAACCCGCCCATAAAAGAGTAAATCCCATGCCAACTCATCCATCCAAGTCGGAGTATTACACCCAAACCAACTCAATACACCCAACCCACCGCTCAAAGAAGAAGAAAAATCACACCACCACCCTCATCCTCTCCCCCATAACCTCCTCCTCCTCCCTCAACGCCACCCTCCTCTGCCTCATCAACAGCTCCGCCGCCCTCTCCAGCCTCGCATCCTTCTCCACCCCCCTCCTCTTCTCCCCTCCTCCACTACTCCCCTCCGTCTCCTTCCCCCCCTCAACATCCCAACTACACTCCTCCGCCTTGGCCTCCAGCCTCCTCGTCGCCTCCTCGCGCTCGCTAAGCACGTACATCCGCGTCGGCTCCGGCCTCTCCTCCTCCTCGTCCATCAGCCATGCATTACCCTTCCCGGGCCCGCCTTTGCCATTCTTCCCATTCGCCTTGCCCGTCCAGATCCGTCCCCGGATCCGCTTCTCGAGACGGCGCCAGGTGCCCTGCGGGGCGGGGAGGGGCGGCGTGGGGTGGAGGAGCGTGGCGGAGGCGACTTCGCGGCGCCAGATCTCGATGCGGCGGGTTGAAGGGGAGATGCCTTGGGTGATTGATGAGGGGAGGGGGGAGTGGGGTGGTTTGGTGAAGTAGGTGGGGGAGGGCGTGAGTGCAGGGGAGTCGGGCATTTTGATGGTGCTGTCGTTTGATTGTTTGGCTGTCCTTTCTTGTGGCGCTGTTCAGCAGCTGGTTGGAATGGGTGAGAGGATTGATGTGTATGTTGACGTTGGTGAGAGGTTGGTCATGTGAGAACAGAGGTTGGTTGATGTAGCGGTGAAGAAGTGAGGTGGACTTGTTGAGGATGACCTGGCCGCCGGGCAGAGTATTGGTGAGATATCCAATTCACCAAAATCGCACACAGTGAAGGTTACAGCTAATCGGCGTCCTAGTTTGGTGGGTATAACGCCATTTAGGAAGAAGGGAAATGTAGAGCCGAGTCTTAGGAAATGAGCCGAAAAGCCAGCGCCGCCTTGAACGGTGAAAGAGCGACTGTAAACAAGATGGCGGCAGGTTTGAATATCCCAGGTGAATCCTTCCAAGGATACGATTAAATTCCGTTTGTCGGGGTACCTTGCCGCCCGTGGTCTTTTTCCCTCCTTGCCTCAGCAAGCTTGATGGATTCGGAAGAAGTCTCAGCTGAGCCGAGGTGTCATTATTTTTTGTTTGCTACCATGAAACGAGGTATTTTATTTTATCCGACTGCTCTTTATTGTATTATGTGCCCGCCGCTGGGTCCAGATTGGGACTTGGACGAGGGACAAAGAAGAGGACGCGGCAGGGCTTTTGTGAGTCGATTGTTGAAGATCGCGGGAAGCTGCCACCATGAAAGAAAGCACGTGGTTTGCTGTGTTACCTCACAATATTGATAGGGGGAACTCTGCAAATGCTTAATTTTCTCTACTCTCATCCACCCGGTTCTCAATAAATAATTCGTTTTATCTCTATTCTTTGCAAAATTACATTATATTGACTGGAAACACTTTATTAGTCTGTCACGTGGTGATATTCCATTTATACTTTCTCACCTGAGCAATTTCAGGGTCTACCACGACCGACATGATTGGATCACTTAAACTTTAATACAGATGTCTCATGCTTCATTAAAACCAATATGGCCTCTCCCACTAGTCAACCCTTGCGATCTCAACCCTTTGTACAACCGTAGTACCCCCTCCCAAACTCCAACCCAAAGCAGCCATGGACATATCAAATTCATTGAAACATAAAAGGGCATACGGCCCCAGCCTTGAGCCAACTCAATCCCCACCAACCGTGATCTCAGCCGTGTAATCCCTCCGAATTGTCAGCTCTGCCAGGCCCTCCTGCTTCTCAATAACAAGTCCCTTTTCATTCGCCAGATGTAGCAGACAAATGAAACAGAAGCTTGTCGAGATGTCACTCATGGCTTGCTTCGGGTATACGGTTTGCAGGTTTTGCATCACATTAGTGAACTGCAGGACTTCATCCGATTTCTCCTCGGTTTCGGGCACTGGTGTAGGCAGTCGACCTGACGCGTCTGGTGGTGCCTCCTGTTTTTCGGTTAGATTCTGAGATGCAATGGGAAAGACGTTGGACATACCGAATGAAGACCTTTGACACCCATACCCTTCCATAGCTCCTCCTTTAGCCGCCTAACATCCACCTTCTTGGCAACACGGGCATATTGCACGTATTCTGGTCGCAATCTTCGGCTCTGAGTTACAAGCTGGGTCCCAAATGCACCTTCTCCTTCAGCCCCCTGGCTACCCATCATACCGCCGCCCAGGAGATTATTGATGCCGGTCATTCCTCCCTCGTTGCCATTCCCATCTGGGCCGGGTGAGAAATGGTCTCTTGCATCAGCAAATTCATCGTCATCGTCCATGCCACCCATTGCCATTCCGTCGTCCTGGAAGAAATTCGCGTCATAATCACCCTTTGGAGCCTCCTCATCAGCTCCAGCAATAATGGGGTCTTCTTTCTGTGCCCAGAAAGCTTCGTCCATCTCGCCTTCGGGAACTTCCTCTTCCTTTTTAATAGCCTGTCCAAAGCTGCCAAGCTTGTTACCAAGCCCAGACCTACGAGAGCCCATTTGTGCTTTTGGCTTGAGGAAGAGGCGTAAGAGCTGCTTTGAAGAAAAGTGCTTGTCGTCAGGGAGGAGATTCCGGGTCTTGGATTTCCAATCTTTCTTGGGCATGGAGATGACGGTGTTGGAGCTAGCAGGTGTATATATCGATTCAGCAAGGGTTTGGTCGAGTGTTGACATGAAGTCAATTTCGAATGGTTCCTTTTCTTTGCGGGCCTTGGGGGCAGTAACTGCCTTGGCAGAGTCCTTGATTTTTCGTATCCGCCAATGTTCTGGTCCAGCCCAGTTCTTTTGGAGAGCCTGGTCAAAATAGCTCAAGATGTCTTCATGGCCGCCTTCCATACCGCCTTTCGAGCGGTTGAGAGACACGATGAATTCTCCGCTTTCTGGGTCGAACGTTCCCGCTCCGTCTTCACCATCACCCCCTTCCATGCCTTCGCCATTATCATGGACTCTAAGTTGTGGTTCGATGGCAGCATCCCTAGCCCATGCCTCACCGCCTTCTCCGAATCCCGCATCAGGCATATCGAAGTTGCCAAGCAGTCCGTCATCGTCATCATCAAACCCAGCTGGGTTATCATCGTCGAGGAATACACCAGAGGTATCTCCAAGTTCGCCAGCTTCGGCAGTCTTTTCACGGTCTTGGCGCCAATCATCAGGTGCTTTCAGAAAGGGAATGTCCATCGAGCCAGAAGGGTCGCCGAGGTCAAAGTTCTTCAAAGAGGGGCAAATATCCTGCTCCTCAAGGCGATCAAGGTCTGGGAAGAATCTAGCCCCCAGGGAAGCAATATCAATCTCAGCGTCTTCTTCGTCGTCCTCTAGCTTGGCAGTGTCGTCCAGCAACGAACTTGGTTCTGGTGTCTCCTCCTCCTCTTCCTCAATGGTGTCGCCTTTCCTTTGCCTTCCTCTGCCCTCGGCGGATGCGTCACCTGCGTCATCGCTGCTGTCAAAGACGATCCGGCCCTGAGAGTCGATAGACAAGTGGTTTAGGAGCAAGCCCTTAGCACCTCCTTCATCGAAATCAGCTGACGCCTTCTTGAATAGCGGATCAACGGAAAACTCGAGCTCGAACTTCTTCAGTTGTAGCGGAGCAAACGATGGTGCTAAGGTGGCTTCTGAGGACCTCTGGGCCTTCTTCTTCGGCTTCCTCCTCACTGTCCCATCTTCATCCTCCACTTCCTCCTCGCTCTCTTCCCCCTCTTCTCCTTCCGCTCCATCTCGCTTCTTCTTGCTGTTGCCGCTATCAGCAAGACCACTTAATAGCTTTCCCGTTTCCGTAGCTACACTGTCGACTCTGCTTGTATAGATCTTGACGCAGCCATCCAGTGTGCAACTGGCCTTCTGGAAATTTACACCGTTCCCCTCCTTGAGCAGTGTCATATCGTGAAAGTAATCAATGAGAGCAAAGTTCCAGGAATTAGTCGCATTGATTTTGTTGTCTGTGGCCATCTTCATCCATTCCTCAAAGTTCGCCAATATAGGCACCCTCTTCATGGGCGTAACTGCTGTTCCACCAACATTGATCAGATCTTCATCCACATCATTTTCCTTGCCACGATTCGCTATCCGCCGGGCGGGTGTCCTTGGATTCGAAGAGGGCGATGCGCTATTTGCGCGCTCATAGTTGCTAAGTTTCCGCATTGGTGATGCTGCGGCCTTGATCTGGTTCATTTGAATATCATGAAGCGCATGTCTCGACTGCAATCTCTTCGCTTTTTCCTGTGCGTCATCATTCAGAGGAATTCTAATAAACCACCAGGTCAGCATGCGATTTATTTGATCAGTTGCTATGGCGCTTCCTACTTGACCTGCGACTTGAACGGGGTTGCTGGTGCCCCGCTTGATACATTTCTGCTGCTGCTAGCAGTTCTGGGCTGCTGAGCTACTCGAGGCATGTTAGAGAACCCGCAATATGCGCACAATATATGTCGTCTATGTGTCGAATTTCGTTGTCGTCGCTGGTCGTTCCTGCCGCAAACCCACGATCGCGACCCTGCAATCTGAGTAAACAATAAACACGCGGAGTTTGGTATATATCACGTGACTGTAATTGCTTGGGTCGTGCCGTGAACAAAGTTGGGGTACAGGTCCCGATAAGGGAACAGGACCCGCGGGGGGCGATCGAGGGCACTAACGTCATCTACGGAGTAAGCTGCATCCCGCGAATTCCTGGGCATTGGTGTGGCTGTGCAGCTTGAAAGCCGAGACACTCATATACGCAGTACCCATGATCCTGTAGTTCAGCTCGCTGTTATTCATATACCTTATCCATGTTTGCCACTTCCACAATCGCAATGCTCTAAAAACCGAGTCGCAAAACAATGCAATGCTCTAGGATACAATGCTTAGTCCCGGGTTAATGGCGACTTCGAGGCCGCATCAAAGGGCCAGGTCCAGGTTCTCTTTCCGGTCGTTTTATATATCGACTCTATTGCTTTGCGCCTTTGCTTTGGTGAGTCTGGTTACGACCCAGGCCGCCCGATACAGGAATGGCGACCAGTACGGGATTGTCCAGAGACGCGCCGTCGCGGAACTCGACATCAACAGGTTGCACAAGAGGGATGAAGAGGTCAGTCATGGCGATAAGCTCTTTAAAGAACGATTGCTAACACCAGCTTTGCAGTGCCGGCTCGTCCACTTCGCAGAGGACAAATGCGCCTTCATAAAAGCCAACTGTCCAGATGAAGAAGCAGGTCTTCTGTCTTACCTATCCCTCTACTACTGCGCTCTTCCAAATGCGCAACCCGTCGCGTTCACAATACTCGTTCTATGGATTGGACTACTGTTCACGACAATCGGCATTGCCGCGAGCGACTTCTTTTGTATAAATCTCAGCACGATTGCCACAATTTTGGGTATGAGCCAGAGTATGGCTGGTGTTACTTTCTTAGCTTTTGGAAACGGTAGCCCAGATGTGTTCTCGACATTTGCGGCAATGAGCACTCATAGTGGGAGTATGGCTGTAGGAGAACTGATTGGGGCCGCTGGATTTATCTCCGGGGTTGTCGCGGGGTCAATGGCCTTGGTCAGAGAGTTCAAAGTTGGAAAGAAGAGCTTCGTTCGCGACGTCGGCTTCTTCATCGTGGCTGCAAGTTTCAGCATGGTGATGTTGGCCGATGGCATCCTGCACATGTGGGAGTGCTGCGCTATGATCGGCTTCTATGTATTTTATGTCACGGTTGTTGTGACATGGCATTGGTATCTTCAGCGACAACGAAGGAAGAGGGATCGCATTGCTCTTTCACGAGGCCATTATCAGGGGCCATCATTTGCAGAAATAGAGGTTCTGGAAGAAGACGTGGACGATGAAGATGGTGAGGATGGGGGGCGGCTTGGGCGGTCAACTGAAAACTTCGAGGACTTGGAAAGAAGTCTCTACGACCGAACGCCCGATGCCGAACGAGGTTCTGACGACGATAGCGATGGTGAAGGGGAGAGAGGCAGGATGATGGCTACAGAAATGAGCAACAGCATGCGGGTTCTGCGGCCGAGAGGCAGTAGAAGGAGCACGATGACTCCAATCCGACCCAGTCTCGTGGGAGCAATGGAGTTTCGTTCGGTTTTGTCTTCGCTCCAAAAAGCGAGAGGCAGTTCTGAACACCAAATACGACTGCGGAGCTATTCAGATGAGCGGGGGGTGTCCTCCAACCCATCCCTAGACCGAGGGACTGTTCAATCCAACCCGTCCGAACAAGGTACTGTTATTGTCACCAATGCGGACCACCCGTCAGGTTCAGCAGATTTGATCGAACCTTATTCTCCCATGGTTCCATCCTCCGCAGATGATGCCAATTCTAAGAACCCGAGGAATCCTAGTCATTATTTTGCCCCGGAAGTTCCAGGTGGCGGTGTTGATGGTCCAGGGCCTAGATATCTGGCCCCAATAAACACAGCCTCAGGACAGCATTCAACTAAAACTGGTGACGCCATACCGCCCTCGCCAGTAATTTCAGTGTCGTCTCCGCCGATTTCTCGTGGGTCCGAAGATACCAGTCCGCAGCCTCTGGCGGGGCAACAGAATTATGAGCATGGCCTAGCACCTCCGGCACCAGATTTTTTTGGCGGTCACCAGTTAAAACCCGACTTTTTTCAAACAGCAACGACCGTAAACGCCAACTCGCCGGCATTATCTCCCCGAACTAAGGGACCTAGTCGGCCAAGGATACGGGTTCCCGATTCAAGAGACAGCTCCAGGACACGTTCGTTATCACCTGTATATGCATTCCCTGCGTATACGGACTCACCACGACCACTTTCTCCTCCGCTTGTTTCTTCCCCACAAGCAAGGCCCGAATCTGGAAGTCTAAGTCCCCCTCGGACGCCCGGTACACGATCATTCTACGGTCAGGCTCCTGGGAGACTTGTCAGGTGGTGGCCATATCGCTACCTTCCCGCCCCGCAAGTTATCCGCGCTTCTTTATTTCCTACGTTTGAGAACTGGGAAGGCAAGAGTATATGGGATAAGCTTTTAAGCGTTGTCTCCGCGCCAAGTATTTTCTTACTAGCTGTGACTCTGCCAGTCGTAGAGACCGAACAAAAAGAAGACGATGAAGAGCTTGAACTAGACCATGCCCGAGAACGCCAATCAAGGTCTAGAAGTGCCACAATCCAGGGGCTTGGTGGAGAGGCTCCCTATACAGACAATGAAGTCGAACCAGAATGGATCAACTATCGCCGCAATTCGTCAGTCCTGCTTACTCCTGGGGTAGAGCAAACAGTTCGCGGACTTGCCGGACACGGAAACGCGGCTAGCATAGCCATCTCGGCTGAGGACGTCCATCACCACAACCCTCATCTTGAGCCGTTGCCGGCAAAGAACGTCAATCCAGCCCAAGGTTACTTTGAAGCCGAGTCAGCCCTGCCAACTCCCGCCGACTGGAATAGATGGCTTGTTGTTGTTCAGATATTCACCGCGCCGGTGTTCGTCTCTCTTGTTCTATGGGGGAACATATACCATGATGACCTGCAACCTGGACCCCTTTTCAAGATGATCCTATATGGCTTATTGGGGTCTCTGGTCACCCTTGGTATTCTCACTGTCACAACAAGACATGATAGGGTGCCAAAATATAGGCACTTGTTCTGCTTTCTTGGATTCGTCGTCAGCATTGCCTGGATCTCCACGATAGCCAACGAAGTCGTAGGGGTACTTAAAGCCTTTGGCGTCATCGTTGGTATCTCGGACGCTATTCTTGGACTTACGATATTTGCCGTTGGAAATTCCTTGGGCGACCTTGTCGCAGACATCACCGTTGCACGTCTTGGATATCCCGTTATGGCGCTTTCCGCCTGCTTCGGTGGCCCGATGCTCAACATTCTATTGGGTATTGGTGGCAGTGGACTTTATATGACGCTCACGGAGGCTCACAACAAACATGAAAAGCATCCAGGGCGGCCGATGAAGTACAAGCCCTACGAGATCGATATTAGTCCTACGCTTCTAATTTCAGCTGTCTCGCTACTTATCACGCTCGTGGCATTACTGGTCCTTGTGCCGCTCAATAAATGGATGATGACTAGGAAGATTGGATATGGATTGATCACGCTGTGGACGGTTAGCACAATTGCTAATCTAGTTGTAGAAATAACGGGGGTTTGGGGGGATCATGTATCATTTTGACTAGTTGGTAAATAGCGGATTGCACGCATGATGGCGTTTGTGTTAGATACCCAACCATATTATCTAATTTAATGGAACATATCAGCTCTAATCAACTTCAACGTACCATTGAGTTTGACTTCGACTTTGCAAGTGATGTAACTATATTTCGACCCCTCTAGCCCCGGGTTTCGTAACCCGAAATGTCAATCACAATGGATCAATCATCAGCAACTCCAACAATTATGGTTTTAAATGTGACTGTTTGGAGGCTCTATAATTTTAATGATGAAGTAGTTTGTGCCTTGGACAATTGAACCTCGTGCCGTTTGAAAGCAATCGACATATTTAAATTCATAGTAGCACATAGCACCGAAGTCTATTGTTTACATGCTTCTTTCCAGTGCGAAGTCGCCACTTCACTCTCAATCACCGTAGATTTGTGTGACCCTCTCGAGTCTCCTTGGTAGATCTATCTTTCCCTGCACCCTTAATTCCTCCCCAGGGCACCCTCAGTCCACTGTATGAGTATAACCCGAACCCAAACGATCCCCCTACTTCTTCAACTCAGTCTTGGCCTTCTCGACCAACTCGCCCAACTTCTTGCTCTCAGCCGGCGCATCAGTCTTTGTCAGTTCGCCCTTCTTAGCCAGCTCCTCCTTCCCGCCCCAGTGGTGGTAGTTCAGATAGCGGTATCCTTGTGTTAACTGCGACCCCTCATTGATCAAGTGGCACGCGAAGAGGAGGTAGTTGGCCGGCGAGACGGCGAGAGAGTAGCGCATGAATGTCGCAGAGTAGACGCAAAGGGCAGCGGTCATCTGTCCCGAAATGCTAGTTTGGAGTCAGTCTTATGATCGGCGGGACGACCGGGGTCGGCGAGGAGTCAAAGAAGGGGATTGAAATCGCACGGGGTCGTGCATTGGGAAACGTACAGCTCGGGTGACTTCTGTGTGTCCATCACGGCCGCGATGGGGATACCGAAGTTGGACACTGGGCCCCAGAAATCTGTATAGAAGATATCAAGTCAGTTTTCACGGTGAATCACAACTGCCCTCCGGATATCGGAATCGCGGATTGGGCTCCCTGGGGACGGAATTGAGGCCACTTACGTGTTGAACACACATAGTTGAGCATGGGGTGTGCCCTTATTTTGGCGTTGATCGCTTTGACAAAGGCGGCCATCTTGAGGATTGTTGGGTGAGTTGATGTGGAACTGTTTTCAGGACATTTCAGATAAGGTTGGGAAATCGGTTGGAGCGGCCGGGTTACATCGGGTCACGTGCTCCATACATTTAACCCGAACAACTCAATCCATCAGCGCAATAGCTAGCTATCATCACGGCTAGAGGAAAACATGGTCATATAACGTATGGAATTGTCGCTCTCTATGCTACAACTTTTCCACTGGTATGCGAAGCCGGTACGCCGCCCCTTTTGACGCCTTATATCACTTGAACTACTATCATCCCTCCACACCAAGTCACAAAGCCTGATATCGTGATGCAATCTCTCTTTAATTGCCCCTGGGTATCTACCTTCCACGACCAAATCCTGGCGGTGCTCCTGGTGGAGCAAATCCTGGGGGAGGCTGGAAACCTGCCGGAGGTGCCCCTCCGAAGCCTTGTGGTGGGGGGAATCCGCCTGGGAATCCAGGAGGCGCGCCTAAAACAAATTGGTTAGTTGCCATCGTTGATCTTGTGAAAGCCAGTGCATACCTCTTCCAGCAAACGGTGGCGCTCCGCCAAATCCTCCAAGTCCAGGAGGCGCTCCTCCAACACCAGCAGCCGGACCCTATAAAGTAAATTAGCAGCAATCGTATATGACGTATCAAGTAAACTTACAGTGAGTCCAACTGGGAGACCACGGCCTGCTGGTCTAGCAATACCCGGGCCAGCAGCCATTGCCGCAGAGGCACCTCCTGGCGCGCTTGTTCCAAGTCTTGCCGAGGGGTCGGCTGGTGGCGGGGACTCAACAGAAAGGGAAATGATGTGGGCACCTCTCACGATTGTGAGGCCGAGGGTGCGCTTCTCTTCGTTCTCGACGAGTGGTGCAGAGGAGCCTGCGGCGCCAGGGGCGGCGCTGGGCTTGGTTGCCTTGCGCTTGACACGTCTGAACTCTTCGGTATCGGCAAGGACGAGGTTCATGTGCTGCAACACCGTCAGTGTTTCATCCCCTTATTTAAATCCCAGAGGCCAAACGGACCTTATCGAAAGCCAACATCTGCCCAATCATCTGGCGACCGTCGTTCATGGTCACCCTCATCCGGTAGTTGATCTATATGAGATCAGTTTCTCTTCCTCCCGTCATCTCTGGTAGATGATATGTTCCAGGCGCGTCCATGGGTATCTACTTACGAGACCGGCCTATAATGGGAAACAAGTTAGCCTATCGTGTCAATAACACCCATAATCGAACGTTGGAGGAGGCAACTCACCATCTTTCCCTGCTTGTTCGCCATCTTGTATGAGTAGCGCGTGAAGCAACTTCTCTTATAGTTTCAAAGATTGTGTATTTGAAGTAGCAATAACTTCAATATCACGTCTAGAGCTCTGTTACAAGCCTCTAATCGCGAATTTGATGGTTGATACAGACGCCTTGGCCCGCTGCGGCTCTGCTAGCTCCCAGCTCAAATCTCCATTCTACGCTAGTCCACGTTGGTCGTTAGCGTCATCGCGGACTAAAATCTTTAGGGTTTGCGAAGCGATTTACCCTCCGCGAACTTCTCAATATCGAAATTCCTCATTCAACGCCCAACGACAACCCAGGAATCACCCCCCAACGACATTCAAGATGGTATGATTGATATATCTATGTCGCATTATCGCATACTGATTCAATATGACAGGCCGAAAAGACCGAGAACCCCATGAAGGATCTTCGTATCCAGAAGCTCGTCCTCAACATCTCCGTTGGAGAGTCTGGTGACAGACTTACTCGTGCCGCAAAGGTGCTCGAGCAGCTTTCTGGTCAAACCCCGGTTTACAGTACGTTATATCCTGCTCCTCTTGAAATTCCGATTCCAAGAGATCCAATCATCAAATTTTCAAACTTTTCCTAACAAAATCGCAACAGGCAAGGCCCGCTACACCGTCCGTACCTTCGGTATCCGCCGTAACGAGAAGATCTCCGTCCACGTCACCATCCGCGGCCCCAAGGCTGAGGAGATCCTCGAGCGTGGCCTCAAGGTCAAGGAGTACGAGCTCCGCAAGCGCAACTTCTCCGAGACCGGCAACTTCGGCTTCGGTATCAGCGAGCACATCGATCTCGGAATCAAGTACGATCCCGGAATCGGTATCTACGGCATGGACTTCTACGTCTGCATGAGCCGCCGTGGTGAGCGCGTCGCCAAGCGCCGCCGTGCCAGGACCGCCGTCGGTGCGTCCCACAAGATCCGCAAGGACGAGATCGTCAAATGGTACAAGCAGAGGTTCGAGGGAATTGTCAGGTAAATTGTTGCCTGTTGGTTACTCGACGGATGGGCGTTTTTTTTGAGACAATGGGTGTGATGGGATGGCAAAATGGGATAGGATGTACTTTGCGATACATTTGGCAGTCATAGGACTGTTCGGCTTGTGCTCGAGAGAGCCTTGCTGCGGCGTTAAGCCCGACCGGCTTCGTGCCGGCTCAACCATTGTTGAATCTGAAATTGTTCCTCGTGCTTATGTATTCACCATTGATGCTTGCTATGGGGGCTTTGAAACTTAAATTCCTGGTTTATAGGAATCATGACGGTGTCGGCGTTTGCTATACAACTTCATATCAAGAATAAACAGACAATATTTGTCCGCTTAAATTGTTTTTTCCCCTTGGTGGATGCGTGAGATATTACAACTTGCCCACTCTACAATCATGTGAGAGGATCCATACCTCTTACCTTAAGCACCTTGATGGTTGGTAAACGCATTCTCAGTTCACCGACATGCATTGTTGCATTGATATAAAGCACTTGCATTCACCTAAACTAACAGGACATTAACAGCACATCTCCAACCCAGCAGCGTCAACGACATTCTTCCACTACCCCACAGAACCCACTTCATTCAGCTGAATCCCTCACTCAGCCACCTTAAACGCACTCAGGAAGAACCACTACCTCTCCTCGGATACTGCGCGCGCCACGCCGCCGCCCCCGCCCCAGTCCCATGAATATGCTTCGACCCCCACGACGCCTTCCTCGCCTGCTCCCCCGCCTGCTCCGTCACCCCCGCCTCCTTCCCCTCTCCAGTCCCCGCAGCCGCCTCCTTACCCTCCGCCTGTCGACGCTCCGTAACCGCCTGACTCGGGCCACGCATCCAACTACACAGCAGTTAGCCTCTGTCTCCCCACCCCGATATCCCCTCCACGTCTTGCAGGTTTCTGTCAACGGGAGGTAAGATTTATGACATACTTGTTCCACAGCCCTCCAAACCAGCCACTCTCCCGGCGCTGGTCGTTATACGACTCCCTCCTCGCAATGGCGTCCGGGTCCCCAGACCCCTGCCGCTTCTGGTAGTTCAGCGACGAGAAGCGGCCCCCGCTGCTGGCGGAGGAGCGGCGGCGTCCGCCCTCGCTGGCGTCGGACTCGCGGCGGGGGGCGTTGGGGAGGGTGTGGGAGAAGGTTGCGTCGTCGAGGGGGGAAGGCATGGTTGCTGTGATATCTTGGAAGGAGTTGTTTGTTTCTGTCTTTGGACTCGAAGTGTTTGTATGGTATGAGATGAGGGGAATAGTTATAGCTGAGAGAGATTCTGGAGCGAGCTCTTTGGCAGGCTGGGGGGAGGGGGCAGAGGTAGGTGGATGGGGTGGCGTTTATACGTACTGCGAGTCCTTGACCCCGCACTATGGTGATATTACATCACGCTTCGTCTGGGGAACCTGGGAAGGGGGATGCTGACCAACGAAATGGAGATATGTACCGCGATCTTGGCCACTAGGAGGGGAGATGCGATGATGCACTGCATCTGGGCTCTCTTTATGGTCAAGACTAGACCGTTCTACCGAGCTTTTTTGGATGGTGTATAACCACGGATTGCTCGAGTTTCGTACTAGGTATTTTGCGATCTCCGCGGGATTTGAGATTAAGAAAATAGAGCTATGCGTAGTAGCTGTGTAGTGACTTACATGCTTTACTTACATTGGTTTCTTGTCGCTGCAGGTAATTCTTACTTTTGTATGACGTCCTTGAAGGATTGAGAGGTCCCTATGTAGTTGATACCTTGCTACGCTACTTTGGGTATAGTATCTCGTGATCTGACCATTGATGTCTAGATTAAGTTTCCCGCTAGTGAACAGCACAGTGCAATACTCCAAGAGCATGGTTTTATCATAAACCCATACGTCGATGTATTAATGGTATTTATATGTTCCATATGTAGTATCGGGCTATTTGATATTTGATGTATTTCGACGTTGAAAATAAATAAAAATTGAACCTAATAATGGTGGAATTTAGCACAACTAAAAAATATTATAGGTTTTTGGGAAATATTTCGAAATATATTTCAACATTTTATCATTTCCTACGAAAAATAGCTAGCATCTCATAATTCAAGCACAAGCAGTCTCATTCAGCATACATATTCATATATCAGTGATTCCCACAAGACAAAGAGCGTAGACAGATATCCCACCCACCACACGACGACCGAGAAGTGCCACCCACCCATAACCTCGCAAGCTACCAGCATCAACACACCAGCAACCAAGAGCAACGTCTATTTAAAATGGAATATTGGATTTAGACACAAAAACACAAAAAACTACCCAAACATGATAACCTATGGCTTCACAACCCTGCAGATGAGATCCTGTCCCGACAGCGAATCGCCCTCCTTGACAACGAGCTGGCCAATAACACCGTTATGCGCAGCCGTAACAACCATCTCCATTTTCTGTGGCGGGGGTTAGTAAGATATCCTGTTAATAGACGACGGAGAGAACATACCATGGCGCTGATGACAGCAATGACATCGCCCTTCTTCACCTCAGAGCCCTCCTTAACCCTGATCTCAACAACCACACCGGCCATCGGGCTGCCGCACTGCGACGAATCTCCGGGGTCGGCCTTTGGCCTCGAGACGTTCTCGACAGCAGCCAGCTTATCATCGACGGTGATGGAGCGGACCTCGCCGTTCATCTCGTAGAAGACGTCACGCTGACCGGTAATATCGGAGAGCGGGCCGATAGCGAGGAGCTTCAGGATAAGAACCTTACCCTTCTCGAGCTCGACGCTGAACTCCTCGCCAATCTCGGGCTTGGAGAGGAAGTACTTGGTGGGCAGCACGCTGAGGTCGCCGTACTTCTCCGTGAACTTCTTGTAGTCGTTGAACACGGCCGGGTACATGACGGAGCTGGCGATGTCGCACTCGGTCACGCTGCCCCACTTCTGGCGGATCTCCTTCTTCACCTTGGCGAAGTCGATGGGGGGCAGGAAGAGCCCGGGGCGCTTGTCCAGCTTGCGGCGGCCGCGGAGCGCGTCGCTGCGCAGCGGCTCGGGGAAGCCGCCGTAGGGCTGGCCCATGAGTCCCTCGAAGAAGTCGAGGACGGAGCCGGGGAAGTCCAGCTCGGATGCCTTGGCGATGAGGGCCTCGGGGGTGAGCTTGTTGGAGACCATGAACTGGGCGAGATCGCCGACGGTCTTGGAAACTGGCGTGACCTTGATCACGTCACCGAGGACGTCGTTGGCCTGCTCGTAAGCCTTCTTGGTCTGGGCCCACTGGGCGCCGAGGCCAAGCTGTTGGGCCTGGAACATCATGTTGGTGAGCTGTCCACCTGGGATCTCGTGCTCGTACACCTCTGGATCCGGGCCAGTGAGGTGAGCCTCGAATGGCGAGTAGAGGAGACGGAGTTGCGCCCAGTACGTGTCAATGGCACGGATGTGGTGGACGTTCAGGCCGGTCTCGTAGTCGCTGCCCTCGAGAGACGAGAGAACGGCGCCAACACTTGGCTGGGAGGTCATGCCCGACAAGCTGTCAGTGGCAGTGTCAACAACATCGGCTCCGGCGGCAGCGCAGGCGGCCATGGAGGCGACACCAGTACCGGCGGAGTCGTGGGTGTGGACGTGGATGGGGAGGTCGGGGTACTTCGCGCGGATGGCGCCAATCAGGAGAGTAGCAGCCCTTGGCTTGAGGACACCAGCCATATCCTTGATGCCAAGGACGTGGATATTCAGGTCGACGAGCTTGTCGACAACGCTGAGGTAGTACTCGAGGTTGTACTTCTTCTTTGGGTTCAACACTGATAGAAGTTAGCTCGGAATTTATAACATATGGAAAAGAAGAATAACTTACTATCACCCGAGTAGCACACAGTACCCTCAACAACACCTCCCGCCTTGTGAACAGCCTTAATACCAAGCTCAAGCTGATCAATATCGTTCAGCGCATCGAAAACCCTGAAGATATCGACACCATTCTTCTTCGCCTGCTCCACAAAGTGGTATATGGCGTTATCCGGCAGCGACGAGTACGCAACACCGTTGGCACCACGCAGCAGCATCTGGAACGGAATGTTGGGGATGAGCTTCCTCATCTTGCGAAGCCTGTCCCAAGGATCCTCATAGAGGAAGCGCATAGCCACATCGAAGGTGGCACCACCCCAGCACTCGAGCGAGTACAGGTTGGCGTAGGCGTGGCTGGTCTCCTTGGCGATGTTGAGCAGGTCCACAGTGCGGACACGCGTGGCCAGGAGAGACTGGTGGGCGTCACGCCAGGTGGTGTCCATGAGGAGACACCCCTTGTTGGCGCGGACGGCCTTGGCGAAGGCCTCGGGGCCCTGCTCGACGAGGATCTGGCGCCAGCCCTGGGTGCTGGGCTCGGTGACGTCGATCTTCGTGCCGTCGTTGTCGAAGAGCTCGGGCATGATGATCTCGCCCTTGAACTTGGGCTCGCCGACTTGGCCCTTGATGCTGGAGCCGTTCACAGCGATGTCGCCGAGGTAGGCGAGCAGCTTCTGCGCGCGGTTCTGCGAGCCGACGAGGTCGAAGAGCTCGGGAGTGTCATCGATGAAGGTCGTCCAGCAGTTGCCGTCGATGAAGGTGGGGTGGGTGAGGAGCGAGGCGAGGAAGGGGATGTTGGTCTTGACGCCACGGATGCGGAATTCAACCAAAGCTCTCAACATCTTGCGGCGGACAATCTCGTAGGTCGATCCGTGGCATGTGCATTTTACCAACATTGAGTCATAGTAAGCTCGTGAGGGTTAGCTGAGACTATAGAGAAGTAGAGGAATGAAAAATAATGAGTTCGAGGGAATATTTTTAAAAAAATGGTCACGTGAAAATCATGTGACAGTGAATTTTGGAAGAAGAGTAACTTCGAGAAGAGCAACCCAACTTGAGCAACTCGAGAAGAGTAACTCAGGAAGAGGAACTCAACTCGAGTAACTCAACCCGGGAAACTCAAGGTGAGAAACCCAAGAAGAGTAACTCAGCTCGAGAAACTCAGGCAGAGCAACTCAAGCAGAGTAACTCAACTTGAGAATCTCAAACAGAGAAACTCGAGAAGAGTTACCCCAGGTGAGTTACTCCAGGATAGAAACGCATGGGAAATGACAAAGAGGAAGTAGAATACATACGAGTAATAACCGCGCCGGCGAAGCCATTACCACCATCAAGACGAACACCGTTACCACCAGCGGAACGGTAAACCTCAATCTTGCCCGTATCAGGCGAGAACTGTTTCGACGGGTCCTCCGTCGTGATTCTGCACTGAATCGCGAATCCCCTCGTCGAGATACGATCCTGGGTCAGGCCCAGCTGGGGCAGGGTCGCACCAGCCGCAATCTGGATCTGGGCAGCGATGATATCGATACCCGTGATCTCCTCGGTGATCGTGTGCTCGACCTGGATACGCGGGTTGATCTCGATGAAGTAGTACCTGTTCTGCTGATCGACCAGGAACTCGGCCGTACCCGCATTGCGGTAGTTGACCGACTTGGCGAGCTTGACGGCGTCGTTGAGGAGGGCCTCACGCACGTCCTGGGGCAGGTCCTTGGCCGGGGCCAGCTCGACCACCTTCTGATGTCTGCGCTGCACCGAGCAGTCACGCTCGTACAGGTGCACGATGTTGCCGTGGTTGTCGCCCAGCAGCTGGACCTCGATGTGCTTGGGCTTGTCGAGGAAGCGCTCGACGAAGACGGTGCCGTTGCCGAAGGCCGACTTGGCCTCCGAGGTGGCGCGGTCAAAGGACTCCTTGAGCGTCGCCTGCTCGCGGACGACGCGCATGCCGCGGCCGCCGCCACCGTAGGCTGCCTTGATGATGATGGGGAAGCCGTACTCGTCGGTGAACTTCTTGACGTCTTCGAACTTCTCGACGGCGCCCTCAGTGCCGGGGACGACGGGGACGCCGGCCTTGATGGCGAGGGTGCGGGCCGAGACCTTGTCGCCGAGGGCGTCGATGACCTCGGGGGAGGGGCCGACGAACTATTTCACACGTTAGCGGGAAAGCAAGTAAATGTAAGAAATACTCACGACAAGGCCAGCCTTCTCAACATTGCGAGCAAACTCGGCGTTCTCAGAGAGGAAACCGTAGCCTGGATGGATCATGTTGACGCCGTGTTGTAAGGCGATCTTGATAATCTCATCTCCAGCCAGGTATGCGCCGACAGGCGTGTACTGGCCACGCTTGCCAATGACATAGGCCTCATCGGCCTTCTGCCTGTGCATGCTGAGTCTGTCCTCATAACTGAAGACGGCGACTGTTTGTAGGGAAAGCTCGTGAGCCTGCGGGGCGGAGATGTGTTAGCAAAAATCCCTTCCACACCGCCAACTTCGTATTTTCGGGAGCTGACTCACAGTTCTGAAAATCTGTATAGAGCATCACTTGTAAGTATACCGTTAGGGTTTTTAGCAGGAGGTGGAGTGGTCATACACGAATGGCTATTCAAGAGTCAGCTAATCGGGTCCTCCATTGCACATGTGAATCGGGGCGGGCAACTTACGAATTTCTCCACGGTTGGCAACTAGAAGTGAGAAAATCAAGTCAGCAAAGCTCATTCTTTAACTCCACCAGCGCCTCAAAAAACATACCCAGAATCTTCTTCAGTTGCATGATACTCGAGTTGGCGCGGATGTGCTGGATGGACTGGGACTGCCTGCCCTCGTCGGCGCTCTCCTCGAACACCGCGTTCTCGGCGCCATTGGGATCCCCAGCCGACATAGTGAAGCCGATTCGAATTGCCTTGGGTCAATGGCTCTGTTTTGGGGGGGAGGGGAGCTGGTAATCCTGTCGTCGAGCGTGGAGTAGGAGGGAATTGGGTGAGTCGAGAGGGGTGGTGACTTAAAAGAAGGGCGGGCAGCGGGCTCGCTCTGGCGCCAAGTAACCAACCGAGCTTTGCGATAACGGCGCCGGGGAAAGTTGGGCGGGGCGGCTAGTGTGTGTATGGTATGGTATGGTAATGGTATGAGCTTCCCTCGTGAAAGCGGCGGTATTTTGAGGGGGGAAGAGAACAAAAAGAGGATATATATATCAAATATATATGAAAGGACGATGACTCCCAGTTTCTTGGCCTTCCAATATATATTTTGAAGAGGGAAGCAAGGCAGACGGTAGTGGCAGTGGCAGTGGCAGTGGGTTTTGGGGGGGAGGGGGGATAAGATATCGGTGAGGTCAGCACAGCTACGAGGTATTTATTTGGCTGGGGGTGGGTGGGCTTGGATGTTTTTTTTTTGGGTAGATGATGAGCAATAGTATGGTGCACGGAGTACATTTGAAGTGGTAGTTACGCCCACAGGACGCGGGGTACCGTGCAGGTCGGCAGCGGTAGTAGCTGTCCCACGTAAAAAAAGCAGTACTCGGGCGGCAGCTCCGCGCTAACTGTTGTGTACATGTATATACAAGTAACTCCACGCATAAACACATGTACCACATCAATAACTGACTCTAATAGTTGTGTGCATTTCTTACCCTCTTTACCCTTATCTAGGCCGACCGAAGCCCATTTTCAATTGAGCCGGATAATAGCTCTTACTGTACGCTGTCCGCCGACTGAGCCGCCGGGCTCAACAAAAAAAGAAAAAAAGCCACCCAGAAAAAAGCCAAGGCGATATTGGCAAAACATTGAGACTCAGAGTAATAGATAAAGGGCAGTATGGCGGCACCACAGTAGCTAGCTATTTGAGAGAGTACACAACAGTTTACTAACGCTACTAACAGTATACCCCCCCCCATCATCTCCATCTTTTCTTTCCCCCTTCGCGACTACTTCTCCCGAGAGCTAGACACACACGCCTTGCTCCGCGGTAACTAGAGCGCTTATACCCATTCCTCCTCCGTGCCGAGGGACCTCGCCTTTCCCTAACGATCATTCCCCGGAGACCGCGAGTCGCAAGACGATCATCTCTGCCGGACGGCCCCGGGTTCGCGGGGAAAGTAGGGTGGGGAGGAAAGGAAGTACGTGGTGGGTGACAGGAAGACAGGAACATCTCGGTCGAAACAAGAACCAATTCACACGAGATATCTAGATGCAGACGACTTCCCCCGCGGCTTTGGGCTTCACATGGGCCTGGCTGGCTAGGTAGGTTGCGAGGATAGCCGGGTGGGAACGCAGGGACATGGATGGGATGGGGACGACGACCGGCCGGCCGATCAGGGGACGGAGAGAGAGAGGCAAGTCATGTCAACAAGACGAGCTTCGGAATTATGATTCCCTAACGCACTGACGCCGTTACGTGACCACCACCACCAACCTCTCCTCCGTACGTCCAGGTCCAGGTCTAGGAAAGCAGAAGTAAGCGTCCCCCCCTCCGTCCATGTGATATATTCAACTACGGCCGGTTCGGCCTCGTCCGAGAGAGACAGGCGGGGGCAAATATCCGCTCTGGCCACGCATGAGCAATAGGAATACCTATTTTGGTCCGAGGAGACTTGGAAACAGGAGATCGTGTCCGAAGCTACCCCCTTGCAAGGTCCCCTTCCTGTGTGTGCCCTGTGCCGTAAACAAGAGAAAAAAAAAGTTTAAATCGCCTTAGGCAGAATAGAGCTACCCATGGCTCCTGCCCAGCTGACAGGCAGAAGAATCAAGCTTGCGCGGTCCTTAGTTTGACTCACTCATGTGGGATGTGATGTGGGGGTTCATAGCTCAAAAGTTTGGGGTAACAGAAAATCAAGCGTGGGTGAGTGGCTGGCTGGTGGCGCTCCGGCGCCGGTGGCTGGCTCATGGAAGAAAAGTCCGTTGGATTAACCCCGTGGGATGCGAAACTACTACTAAAACCCATCGCACATACAATTACGTAGAAGTTGAAGCAAGAAGGGGCATGACACATACCGCCCGCGGCCGGTTTTATCATACTTGGCTGAATCAATTGGTTTCACATGGTATCTCTCGCTGTATTTGTGGAGACGCCGCCTTCGTCGTCGTCGTCGTTGTTTAGTTCACTTCAACTCAATTCAATTCATCTGGAACGAACAACGTGCGTGTTGTTTTCTGTGTCAAAGTACATCTCATGGAATTCTCTCTCTCTCTAGCTACCTACAAAGCCAAGCCAACTCGAAGTTGCAAAGCCTCAAAAGTTTATTTGTTATGACCACCACCATAACATAGCCCTCCATATCATAAAGAAGTAGCACCCAACATCCACCAGCCCTTTGTGCACATCCCCCACCCCCCAAAGCCCAAACTTATCATCCCTCCATATAAATACATCATCATGAATCGAAAAAAAAAACGGAACCTGAATGGGGAGCCCTTGGCGCGGAAAAAATCTACGACCAGACCGCTCGCTCGAAGGAATACATCGAAAAAAAGGAACCCTCACATATCCACGATATTTTTCCCCCCATTAATTTATCAGACCATCCCATGTATTTCCGCTCCATCTAAAACCCGCCGAAGCCCGTCGGTTGCGGCGCGAAGCCGTTGGCCTGCCCATAGGGAGCGGGCGACGTTGGCTGTCCGGCCGGGCCTTGCGTGAGCATCAGGCGGGAGCCGCCGAGGATCGGGGTGTTGTTCTCCTCCTTGACCTGCGACTGCTCGCGCGCGTTGCGCTCGTCGTTGTCGCGCTTGAGGGTCTCGATGGTCGCGGATTGCTGGGCAAGGAAGTTGATCATGAATGGCATCGTGAAATCGGTCAGGCCGTGGCGCCACGACAGCTCCATGACGATGTGGAGTGGGATGAGGTCGTAGCACGAGTAGAGCATTCCGACGTAGCACTCCTTGCTGCCAATGTCGACGAACTGCAATTAATTAGTAATGACTCAATACTAGCAGTAAAAGCGTAACTTACATAGCGGATCAATTCCTCCACGACGTCCGACTTGCCTGAGATAGCCGCCGTCTCAATGGCATCCTTGTAAAGCTTGTCCTGCTTGGACAGAGCGATAGACTTCTCCCAACGCTTGTTCTTGCGATAGATGTTGGAAGCGATCTGGCGGAAGAAGACCAGGTCGTGGCGCTCGAGGCGCTGCGCCAACTCGACAGGGTCGTAGTTGTCATAGTTCTCGACAGAGTCGCGAAGAGTCTTGTAGTCCTCCTCCTCAATCAACAAGTCATTGATGGCGTTGTTGACAGCCTTCTTGTTCTGGGTCTGAACGTTGAGCAGGAATGGCTTGATCAACGGGATGTTGTCCGACTTCTCAAACATCTTGACCACTCTGTTGACGTCGATTCTCGGAGTCAAAGCCTGCAGAAGGTCGGTGAGGAGCGACGGCTGCTCTTGAAGGTAAAAGTTCAAGGCACGGTAGTAGATCTCCAAGTTGGCAACCTTGACAACAATGTCCTTGAAGGAGTGGTGCTCCCAAGCATCGGCAGCACGCTCCATCATGGCGAGAGCAGCATTGTCCCACTCGTCGTAGTGGCAGTACAGGAAAACCAGCTCAGGCCACAGGTTAGCCTCCTCGCAAGCACGGATCATCTTGGGGATGTTGATACGGCTCCAGAACAGCTTCAGGTGCTCCATCACACGCTCAGGGTGGTACTTGGACAAGGCAATTCCGAGCTCCGTGAACATGCCCATGTGAGCACGCTCAAGGCCAAGGCCTTGCTCGAGCACAGCAATGAGCTCATCAAAGTAGCCATTGCGCTCGTATTGCTTAACGAGGCCTTGAAGCTCCTCGGCATCAACAATCAAGTTCAGACCACAGATCTGAGCAAGACGGAACTCCTTCTTCTCCACACAGGCAGCATTGACCTGCTTCCAGACCTTGATGTTGTTGGCCTTGCGAGCGCACTCAACAGCGGCTTGATAATCGCTGAGGTGAACAAGCGTGGTAGCGAGCTTAGCCCAGTTGGAGATGCTGCTGAAGAAGATCTTCGCGGCTTGGTGGTAACCCTCAGCGTAAGCCTTGTCACCAGACTCCTCGATATCTGCAACGTTTGTGCCCTTGAGGAAGTCCTCCAACTCGGAGAGCTGGTCGGTGCGGGCATATGCAAACGCCAACGCCGTGTCGATCTCTGGCTCGCGGAGAGTCTTGCGCGACATCTTGAGGTACTTGATGAGGTCCTCATCCTTTCCGGCCGGAACCGCGTATTCGATGACCTCCTTGTAGTTGCTGGGGTCTTGCGCGCGGATATAGGACTCCACGGCATCGCTGATTCTAAGACCATCCAATTGAGCCTTGGCAACGCGGCTCCAGACCTCTGGAATCTCGACGCGCTCACCATACTCTTGCGCACGATCAATGCTCACAATGTGCTCAACGAGAACGTTGACTGCCTTGGGGTGGTCGTCGATCTTCTTGTAGACCTCAAAGGCCTCCTCGTAGAGACCAACCTCGATACAAATATCAGCCACTTCAGCCGTGGTGTATTCGTTGAGCTGGTGGATGTAATCCATCACCTTGCTCTTATCAGCCTTGGTGGCAGTGAAGATGAGGAGGTTCTGGAGGCTGCCATTGTCACTGAATGGCGAAGGCTCGAGAACGATCTTCTCCAGCAGCTCAATGAGCTCCACAGGAAGATCATTCTTGAGGAATGAGGAAACAGCAACGGAAACTTTCTCTGGCTCCTTGGACTCGGGAACAGCCGTTGAGATGACCTGGTCAACGAGCGATCTACGGTGGTTGTTGTTGCCGCTCAGAACAAAGTTCCAGAGCTCTTCATCAGCACGCTCAAGAAGGTAGCGGGCCTGTGCCTTGAACATGGAGTTCTCGTTGGTGATGTTGACAAGCTCCAGATCATTCTGGCCCTTGCTGTATGCAATGAATGCAAGGTTCGGGTCACGCTTCTCGCAGTACTTTCCGACAACGAGAGTGTCGTACTGGTTGTTGTCCTTGAGGAACTTCTCCGGGTTGTTGTTGCTATCGATGTAGATCTTGGCCAGGGCATTGTAGACTGCCTGCTGCTCGTTGCCAGAGGCAAGAGTAGCCTCGAGGAATGGCAAGAGGATCTTCAGACGATTGCGCGTCTCAACCTCCTGAACGAGCTCGTCAATGGGGATTGACGTTGCGTTGACGGTCGACAAAAGGTTCTTGATAATGTTCTCGTCGCAATCGACATCAAGTAAGCCGCCAATGACAGCCGGGGTTCTCGCTGGGTTAACACGCTGAACGTACACCTCGATCGACTTGAAATGCTGGTTTTGGTATAGGTATAGAACAAGATCGTGGATAAAGTTGAAACGATCGCAGACAATAATCAGAGGAAGTTGCTCGGTCAATCTCGCCTCCTTCAAGAAGTTCTTGACCTTCTCAGGGTTGTAGTGGTTGCTATCACGGCAGATACGCTCAACCTCGTTGAACTGTTGCATCGTCGTCGCGGCCTCAATGTACTTGAAGTTGACATCTGGGTCCTCGCTGACGTTGACAATGCTGCCAAGGTAGTAGAACAAACCCTCGGCAGTCTTGTACTTCTCAAAGAGATCAATCAACTTGGTAGCACCAAGCAGGTCAGAGTACTTTGTGGCAATGTGCACAACGGCTTGCAGGTTCTGGCGGATATTGGACTTCATCATGGCATCCAGGCAATCCAGCGACTGCTCAACGGAGAAGCGGCCGAAGAAGTTGGTGAGCCAGTCTTGGTTGAAAGTAGGCGTCGCAACGATGTTGACGATAACACGCTTGATCGCTGCGGGATCCTCGTAGTGCTCCAACGCACGCTGGGAAAGCCCGGCTTGCTCGCACAGCTGTGCAATGCGAGCCTTATCGTAGTGAGAGAACATCTCGTTGCCAAGAATAGCATCAGCGACCTGGGGGGCGTTGATGAGATTCATCTCAAGCAGGCGTGTCTGGAGGTGGCCCTGGTCGGGCTTGTTGTCCTTCAAGGCATCGAGGAGGAAAGCAGTGGCGGCCTGGACCATGTTCTGCGATTGGAAGATGTCGACAACGCGCTCAACATCAACAAGGGAACCACCCTCGTTGTTGGCGAGTTGGGTTGCGAATTCGGTACCCTTCTCCGGGTTGACACGAACAATGTGCTGGAGCAGGACGATGTAATCCGGCTGATAGCCAACCTGGCTGGAGTAAGGCACAATCTTATCGAACTGGCCAAGCTCAGCAAATGCCGCAACCACCTTCTGTGGGATGTTTGCACGAAGATAGATGCTAAGAGCAAGAGCCAAATCGTGTGGGCGAACGAGATCTCCAAGCTCCTCTGAGCAGTCCAACTTGCTCTCCTTCATCCACTTCTCGATAAGGTGCTTGCGGTTCTGCGCGAGAACTGGCTTCACGAGCTCAAGAGTCTCGTGCTTGTTGAGATCTCCCTTGTCCAACAGCGAACCGAAGTATTGAAGGATGATGGAGAGCTGTCCGGGCTGGGCCGGGATGTTCTTGAAGCGTTCGATGGTTTGAGGTGTGCGGAGGAATCCTCGAGGGGAGTTTGCGGCAATCTTGGCAGCTTCTGCATAGTTGCCTGCGCTGATAAGCTGGTCGAACTGCTGTGCGTAGAGGTTGTCTGCGCCAGGTAGGCCTGCTCTAGATGCAAGCTTGACAGCCAGGCTGGAGTTGGCTGGGTTCTGAAGCAGATATGGAATCACGGTTGCCTCGTCCACAGACACGGAGAGCACTTGGCCCTTCCTGTTGACACCGACGAGACCCTCGGATTGGGAATCAGATGCGGTAATAAAGATCGTTTCGCTCGAAATGCGGTTCATGAATATACACGTGCCAGTCTCCAGGTCGTAGAGGTGAATGAAGCCGTACTTTGTCACCAAGTAGATGATGCTGTACTTCTCAGAAACCTGCATAGCGACAGGGAAATCATTGACTGCCTCTGCTGGGAAATATACATCCACTGCCTTCTTTGGGAAAGCAGGGTTTGACGCTTGATGGTCGACCTCCACGACGTGTAATTTCGCACCGGTGGCCGTACGGACGGCGAATGCGAAAACCTTCGTATCGGCAGGCGCACCCTCTAAGCGCAAGGTGCCAAATGCTGCCGCGTGGCCCTCGAGAGCCTGGCTGATTCCACGGTCTTTCGAGTATAATTGCATGGCCCCAACGACGCGGCCCTGCTGTTGGGAGATGCCGATGACGACCATCCATTTTCCGTCCGCGCTGACGCGGTAGTTTATTATTTGCGAACCCTATATGATATCAGCAGCTGTCATCAAGTAGATTATAGCGACATGTTTACCTGGAGGTTTTCGTGACGCTTAAAGATCTCAACGGGCTGTGCTTGGTTCTGGTCAAAGACATCCCAGTGGTAGACAGCGGTATCTGTGACAAGGCCCAAAGTCGTCTCGTTGAACCATTTCCAGAATACAACGTCCTCGTTCATTGTCGCCGACTTCAGCTTCGCCTTCTGCTCTAGATCGAATATTTGAAGTGTTCGCGACTGAGCCTTGAGCGCAATAATCTGCTTCGTCCAGTGCATGATGGCACTATCGGCCTTGATGGGTCTCCTCGTCACATTGTTATTTTGTTTGAGGTCTATGATAACAACTTCGGGTGATGCAGCTTCATTCTTCTTCTCACGGACGCAGATGAAGGAGTCGGACTCGAGTGTCTGAGGGCCATGTTAGTGATTGCTCAATTGTGAGGCCGGGGAGCACCGGAACAACGTACACAGGTGTTGAATCCAATTGAGGCAGGCTAGAAATATACTGGTCAGTATTCAGATGGTAAACGACTTCATGGAGAAGTTAGGTTGCATATTGGGCATTAAGGGCTTACTTCAACTCCAACACTGGTCAACTGTAAATAGAGGTTAGCTTGCGACCTAAAGGTGAACTCAGGGTCTCGTCATCAGCACGAACCTGAAGAAGCTCAGTGAACTTGATGGGAAGAGCTGCCATCTTTATTATGGGTTTGCGCTGATGGCGCGCAGTTGGCAAGGCCTGTCCTCAACTCCGGAATAAGGGTGTCAGGGTGCTGACACGTAATAGGGTATTTGTTGTTGGTACAGCTCTCGGAGCAGTATTAAGGTCGTATAAAGAGGGAATGTTCGTGGCGAAGTTTCGACTTCGCGATTCGTAAGAAGAGTAAAGAAGGAAGGAAGGAGATACAGAAAGGGTGGTTGGAGTAACGCGTTGTGATGGAGATTGATTTCAGGCAAGCTTCCCAAGAAACGTACTTGGCTACGTATTGGGTAACTCCTTATAATTGGTCACGTGATATGATACGGTAAATTGCATGTAGCCCTGCATATCAGGCAAACATTGTCGGCCTGCTGCGTTGCTCCGCAAACAGAACCACAACAAGTGTCAACAGGATGGCGATTGCACAGAAATAGACAGCATCCAGCATCTTTCCCACGTTTTGCCTCACATCTTGCTTCATGAGTCTATATCATATATTATGGTTTTTATCTGCAGTGGACAAGCAGAAGTATTGATATCATTTTCAATCTGGTCCAACATTATGGAGTACAAGTTCACCCTGACGCGGCGAAGTATAGACAGATTCACTCTGATACAGCAAGGTATTTCAGGTAAAACAAATTCACTTTCATTCACGTCATTGTTTTTTAAAGTTTTACAGCTTAATCTTTCCATTGTCTGTATTTAATCAAAAGTACATACCGGGGGTAAGTGTTAACAAGACCCCCTCTCTAAAATCTGTTCAACCAGCAAGCACTACAACCACTGCACTTGGCAAGCGCCACGAAGGGTATCATTATGGTCAAGAAGTGAATGTCGTGAGTCTATTATGTATTATAACGCCACGCTGAATCCGGGAAGTCTATGGACGAAGTGTTGAGATATCCAAATGAAGACATTTAGATAAGCTGCGGGGTGTTAGCTACTGCGTCTATCTTTCATATCGATGCGGCGGGAACTTACGAGAGCAACACCTGCGGCGACGATCATGCCCAGAGCGGAAGCACCGTTGATGCTGGCAGCACCCTCGTAGATGGGGGATCCAGTTGGCACGGGGCCGGTGGAAACACCAGTGGAGCCAACGCCCGAGGCGGTTGGGGCAGTTGGGGAAGGAGGAAGCTGGCTGACGTAGGTCGGGGCAGTTGGGACTGGGGCAACTGGGGCAGCGGAGGTCGAGCACTCGTAAACGGTGACGGTGCTAAGAGGCAATGTTAGAATCTCGTTTTCTGTCTGTCTGTTGGTGTTTTCATGGCAGCGGCTACTTACACCTGCTGAGCGGCAGCGACGGAAGCCAGGACGGCGAAGACGGTGGCAGCGGAGAATTGCATGTTGACGGTGTTTGGTTTGTGAGGTTGGTTGAGGTGGAAGAGTTTGGTATAAGTTTAGATTGAAAAGTGGAAAGTGAGTGACTGTAGATAGCTGGTTACAAAAGAGTGTAAGTTGATCGTGGATGGAGAGAAAAGAACGAAACTGGAACCTCTGATGCTCATATATACCACAGTGGTGGCCAGGAGCGCCACAATCCTCTCCTAAACATTATGGCCCGCTATCGCATAACAAGAGAGGATTGACCATGCAAATCTCATAGATATTCGGTCAAATCTACTATGGCCCACTTGGGAAATTAAGTTGTCGCCCATCCCAGTTTATTGCAGGTCAAGTCGCCATCGAGGTACATTCATGATTGCACGGCAGCCAACCAACTGCCGATGTTGCAACATATACTGGAACCAAGCTGACGATTGAGATCGCTGCATTCCACTTATCGCATTTCGACCGCGCAGTTAACGCCCCAGATGTCTCTAATCAGAAGTATTAAAGAGTGATCAGTTCTAAAAGATCCCTATTATTATCCCTCCCCATACCACCCCATATCACCCCATATCATCCCGCAGTTTACCCTTTCCACTTCTGAGACTATGATTTACTGTTTAACGACCCTATCACGACTAGGACGGTGAAGGTCATAATCTCTTATCCACCAAGCTAGGCTAGTTAGTATTGACGATCAACGGACAACGGTTTCACCAAAGGACGACCCCAAGACCCCCCAATCCTGGATATTATTCCGAAACCACACCAGCCTATCTAAACATCGCCATCTATTGCTTGTTTGTCGCCATTAAGCCACACATTTCCGAAGATTGCCCAATCACCGCGCGTCCTTTGTCGCTGTCTAGCGGTCTTACTTGGGGTTAGTCAGGGGGGAAGGAGCTGTTTATCAAAAGTGACCAGGGATCCCAGGCCAATTGCTTGTAACGGCGGGAAGGAACATGTGTAAATTAGCAGTAGTGATGATGCACGCCACCATTCCTTGGCTGATAATCAAAGTCGATTGAAATTGCGATAGATGCGTCGAGCCATATTCGGGACCATATTCGTTATTCCGTGGCAAGAGAAAAGAGAAGGAGCTGAGCGGCTTCAGCGCTTCGCCAGGGCCGCATATCCAACAGACCCGTTGGCGCCAAGGGGGGTCACGACTTTGCGGATTGCGGCTTTGAGGCTTGCGACCTTGCTTGTGACTTGCTTGCGCGTCGCAATATGCAATATACCGTGTGCAGCATGTGGTGTTTGTTGGTGCGGTGCTCCATGAAAATTACAAATTGATCGCCATAGCGCTCAAATCCTACATTCCAGTTCGTCACAATCTCACATCACGCACGCATACGCAATCCGGGTCTACAGAACACCTGGTAGGTGGCTGGCAAATGCTGGGATGCCCAGCTAGCATGTCTAGGATGTCCAGCGATGCTTGCTAGTTTCTAGCTATTTTCAATGAATTTCCCCCAATCTTCCCACAGAGTGCTTGTACAAAAGGTATGTACAGCCAGTCTTTGAGACCCTCCGCACAACATCCGAGGATGCTTCAGCGAAGCGCCTCACCCAGGACCGACCGCGAACGTTGTCAATTCTCCTTTCTACTTGACGATTTCCATGTTTCATAGAGCCACACACTGCCACGAGGACAGCGGGCTTCTCACAGGAACGCTTTTAATGAGAAAGTTGGTTTTGCGTTGTTTTATTATGGAAAGAAAAGAAAAGGGAAAAAGATTCGCGCGAGAAAAAACTTTTATACTCCTTCCACCCCGCTACGCTCGCTCGGCAAGGTCCGTCCGGTTGTTCCGATGCCGCTACCGAAGAGGTCACGTGCTACCTTTTTCCGATCCCGCAACTGTTTTCATGCCTGACGGTTATGGAATCCTTAATTGTCAGGCGGGAAAACAGCTGTGCCCCCCACAAAAATGTTACACCCCACCATGCCAATGATTGTACCCCTCCGTCGATTTTTCCCATGAGGAGATACCGTTTGTGAATGACAATCCAGTGATTAAGGTTGCCATTTACCAATATAAATACTACTACGCCATTTAATTGACAGTGGTGGATCTATCATCTCAAAATGGGAAAGACAGGTAAAGTTGTCCGAAAGTTATATATTGTCGTCGTTGCTCTACCATACTGACGTAAAGACATAGCGATTATCTCCGTCTACGACAAGACGGGTCTTCTTGACTTGGCCAAGGGATTGATCAAGCAGAATGTCCGTCTTCTGGCGTCTGGCGGAACTGCCAAGATGATCAGAGAGTCTGGCTTCGCAGTTGAGTAAGGGCTCTTCCCCGCCGTCTTGGTGACAAGGCAAGCTGACCAGACGGTACAGAGATGTGTCTGCCATTACGCACGCGCCCGAGATGCTCGCTGGCCGTGTCAAGACGCTGCACCCAGCTGTTCACGCCGGTATCCTCGCTCGCGACCTTGCCTCTGACGAGAAGGATCTTGCCGACCAGAACATCAACAAGGTCGACTATGTCATCTGCAACCTCTACCCATTCAAGGACACCGTCGCCAAGATCAACGTCACCGTCCCCGAGGCCGTCGAGGAGATCGATATCGGAGGTGTGACGCTAATCCGCGCAGCCGCCAAGAACCACACTCGCGTCACCATCCTCAGCGACCCCGCTGACTACCCCTCTTTCCTCGAGGAGCTCGAGAAGGGCGAGATCAAGGAGCAGAGCAGACAGATGTACGCCCTCAAGGCATTCGGCCACACCGCCGACTACGACGCTGCCATCTCCGACTTCTTCCGCAAGCAATACGCCTCCAACGGCGTCCAGCAGCTCGCACTCCGCTACGGCGCCAACCCCCACCAGAAGCCCGCCGCCGCATACGTCAAGTCCGGCGAGCTGCCATTCAAGGTCCTCGGCGGAGCCCCAGGGTACATCAACCTCCTCGATGCCCTGAACGCCTGGCCCCTCGTCAAGGAGCTCAAGGAGGCCCTCGGCCACCCCGCCGCCGCGAGCTTCAAGCACGTCTCCCCCGCCGGCGCCGCCATCGCCGTGCCCCTCACCGCCGAGGAGCGCAAAGTCTACTTCGTCGACGACATTGAGGGCCTCGAGACCTCTCCCCTCGCCCAGGCCTACGCCCGCGCCCGCGGCGCCGACCGCATGTCCTCCTTCGGCGACATGATCGCCCTCAGCGACACCGTCGACGTGCCCACCGCCAAGATTATCTCTCGCGAAGTCTCGGACGGCGTGATCGCGCCCGGCTACGAGCCGGCCGCCCTCGAGATCCTCAAGAAGAAGAAGGGCGGCCGCTACCTCGTCCTCCAGATCGATCCCGAGTACGTGCCTAACCCCCAGGAGACCCGCACCGTCTACGGCATCACCATGGCCCAGCACCGCAACGACGTCGTCATCTCCCCCGCCTCGTTCGCCTCCATCATCACCCCCAAGGAGGGCGCCGCCTTGTCGGACTCCGCGCTGCGTGATCTCACTGTCGCTACTATCGCGCTCAAGTACACGCAGAGCAACTCCGTGTGCTATGCGCTTAACGGACAGGTCGTTGGCCTCGGCGCTGGCCAGCAGAGCCGCATCCACTGCACGCGTCTCGCTGGTGACAAGGCTGATAACTGGTGGTTGCGTTTCAGTCCCCGTGTGCTGGAGATCAAGTGGAAGAAGGGCTCCAAGCGCGCTGACAAGAGCAATGCTATTGACCTACTCGTCAGCGGGGAGCTGCCCAAGGAGGGTGCGGAGAGGGAGCTCTACGAGGCCATGTTCGAGGAGGTGCCGAAGGAGTTCACGGATGAGGAGAGGAGCGAGTGGTTGGGCAAGCTGAAGGGCGTTGCGTGCTCGAGTGATGCATTTGTGAGTCTATTGAATGATTGATTTGAGGTGGAATTTTTGGCTAACTGTGATAAATAGTTCCCATTCATCGACAACGTCTTCCGCGCCAGCCGCTCGGGAGTCTCGTACATCGCTGCGCCGACTGGTAGCCAGAATGACAGCGCTGTTATGGAAACGGCGGAGAAGCTGGGAATTACGTTTGTTGAGCAGAGCATCCGTCTGTTCCACCACTAAAGGGATACCTAAAAGGGGTAGGTAGTCTAGGGATGAGAAGTGGAGGGGGGTTGAAAAGCGAAGTGGGAGATACCTTGCTAGGCTTAGAAAATAAGTGTAGCTTGAATGAAAAGAGTTCAACATCTATGTGGATTGCGTGTGTGATAGTTTGTGATGCTGGGATAGACTTATGTGATCTTAGTGACTCTAGCCTTAGTCCCCAAGCACAGTCACTGTAAACATCACCACCCCCCTCAGTTCCCAGCTTCATTTCCACCCTTTAAGCGCTTTCTGTGCACTCCCCGCGCTAATCCCCCGTTTCTGCGCAGGAAACCAATTTCCACCCAACCACCCTCAGCGACGCTGATACCAGCACCTCCCTCAAAAATCACTATAAACATCACCACCACACCTCTCAGTCTCCAGCTTCATTTCTGCGCTCTGAGCGCATTTCCGCGCACTTTCCGCGCTACCTCACCATTTCTGCGCGCAAACCCCAGAAGCGCGCGTCTAGATGACGTCTCGCGACGTGATTCTAGAATTGAAGCGCTTTAAAGCCTATTAACGCCCCTCATACCCCATACTCCACACGCCCTAGCATCCTTGTGCTCACAGCTCAACTCGATTCTCTAGCGCATCGAGCTTGGAGACGGATTGTCACCAGATCCGCCGATATCGACGGCCTCATTTTTCGGACTTTGCGCATTTTTGAAGTTTTAGGCGCGAAAGTGCGCACATTCGAGAAGATGCTAGATGTGTTGTCCTTAGGCAGCTAGGTGGGCTAGTATTAATGGCATCAAAAGCCTCATCGTCGCTATGGTTGTCGCCATTGCTACTGATATAACTACTGCCAACACTACTGCCACTGCCCATGTTCATGATTATCAACTGCATCGAGCTTCTAGATATCCTGCCACCTAATTCTTCAGTATCTTGAGCTTCACTTTCTGAATCCGCGCACTTTTGAAATATTTAGCGCAAAACTGCGCGCGGAAACAGAAACTCCGACTAAATTAGCACCAACTCCCTCCGCCTGCCTGCTTACCAACAAACCCCCTGAATATGTAGACTCAAAGGCTTCACTACTGGCGACACCACTGACATTTTCCATGATCAACCACATCGAGCTTCAAAATATCTCGCCACCAAAGAATCGAATATCTTGAGCTTCACTTTCTCAATTTGCGCACTTTCAGCTCGTTTTGCGCGCAGAAACCGAGATTAGTGCCACATTATCACCCTCATATAGAAGGCCACTATGCTACTAGCACCGCTGACGTCCGCATCGAGCTTATGGAATTATCACCCCCCATTATGTGAATGAGCTTCATTTTCAGGAATCTGCGCACCTTTGAACTTTTGCGCGCGATTTTGCGCAGAAATCTGAACTTGGTGCCACATCGAGCTTATGGAATTATTACCACCCATTCTATGAATATCTTGAGCTTCATTTTCAGGAATCTGCGCACCTTTAAAGTTTTCTGCGTGATTTTGCACAGAAAATCTGAAGTTGGTGCCATATTGGCCCCCATAAACCAAAGGCCACCACTACCATCAACACTGGTGGCGTTCATCATCATTGCTTTGCATCGAGCTTTTGGATGCATCACCACCCATTTTGTGAATATCTTGAGCTTCACTTTGGGAATGTACGCACTTCTAGCCTAATTAGCGCCAATTTGCGCAAAAACTATAGAAATTAGTAGCAAATTGGCACCTATCTAATCTCCTACCCCTATCTATCTGTACAGAATCGAAAACCTCACTATCACACCCTTTATTGTCGTTGCCGAAAAACACACCTGACGCCCATCATCATCACCATCACCTGCATCGAGCTTTATGATGTATCACCACCTATTTCGTGAGTATCTTTAGCTTCACTTTTAGGATTATGTGCACTTTCTGCGGATTCAGCGCAGATTTGCGCAAAAAATCATAGGAACTGGTACCAAATTGGTAGCAGATCCCGCCTCCTTTTCCCCTCCCATCTCCCCCTATCTACTACCACCACCCATTCTGTGGATATCTTGAGCTTCACCTTCTAAATCTGCGCACTTCTAGCTCAATTTGCGCACATCGAGCTTCTTGACATCTCACCACACAATTCCTGGATATCTTGAGCTTCACTTTCGGGAATGTGCGCACTTTTGAAAAGACTGTCGTCGTCGTCACAACCATCGACAGCACCGTCACCGCCGCCAACCTCCCCCCCTTAATCACCATGGCGTACATCGAGCTTCTCGACATCTCATTACTCAATTCCTTAATATCTTGAGCTTCACTCTCTGAATCCACGCACTTCTAGCTCAATTTGCGCCAATTTGCGCACATCGAGCTTCTCGACACCTCACCACACAATTCCTGGATATCGTGAGCTTCAATTTTAGGAATGCGCTTCACTCTCTGAATCTGCGCACTTCTAGCTCAATTTGCGCACATCGAGCTTCTTGACATCTCACTACTCAATTCCTTAATATCTTGAGCTTCACTCTCTGAATCCACGCACTTCTAGCTCAATTTGCGCCAATTTGCGCACATCGAGCTTCTCGACACCTCACCACACAACTCCTGGATATCGTGAGCTTCAATTTTAGGAATGCGCTTCACTCTCTGAATCTGCGCACTTCTAGCTCAATCTGCGCCAATCCGCGCCAATCTGCGCACATCGAGCTTCTTGACACCTCACCACACAATTCCTGCGTATCTTGAGCTTCACTTTTGTATGATTGATTGATGAATGTCTGGAATTATCACCAGATCCCATTTGTGAGCTTCATTTTTGAGATTTTGCGCAGAATGCGACTATTTTGCGCACAAATCTATATCAGTAAGATATGTGACCCTCCCTCTTCCCCGTTACCTTGCAATCTGCTGCTGCTCCTGGTGCTGCCGCTGCCGCGGCGAAGCCCACCGCATCTCGCCGAGGCAGCAGGGGCGGCAAATGTAGGAGTGCGCACTTTTGGCGCAGATCGGCCAGAGTTGCGCACTCCTACGTTTAAGGCCGTGCTTGAGTGTCAGGTGGTGTGCTTAGGCAGTCAGTCTATGTCGCCAAAGCTCACTCACTGTAGCTCGCCAAGGCGGCATGGGCGGCAAACGCAGGAGTGCGCACTTCTGGCGCAAATCAGCTAAGGTTGCGCACTCCTGCGTTTAAGGCCGTGCGTGGCTGTCAGATGGCGTTTGGAGCTGTCTACTACTACCTATATATGCCTTATCTATAAAGAGTCTACGTTCTAGTATAAATGAGGGGCTCCCTACGTTCTAGTACAAAGGGCGTTTGTTGTGATAATTGCCACTCGCCGAGGCGGCAGGGGCGGCAAACGCAGGAGTGTGCATTTCTGGCGCAAATTGGCCAGAGTTGCGCACTCCTACGTTTACGGCTGTGTGCGGTTGTCAGGCGGTGTTCTTAGGTAGTCTATGCCTTGTCCATAGACAGCTTATGTTCTAATACAAAGGGGGTTACTGCTTGTTGGCGTGCATTCTGGTTACTGTATCTATATCACTATCCCTCACTTTTGTGCACATTCTTGTCTTAGCTGTTCAGCAGTGGTGGTATAATGGTCACACTGATTTTTGCACACATCCTAGCGTCTTGCACTGGGTTTGCACTTTTTTATATCAGGGATATGCACTGTTGGTTGACGGTGTTTAAGCACTCATTCACTCACTCTCTTACACACCCATAGAGAAAGAGATGTTTGGATTCTCACATCATCCATCTATCCCTTTCAAACCCCCTTCAGCCTTTGAAGACTACAACTATCCATAGAGCCCTCTCCTTGCCACTACACCCATCTCTACTACTCTCCTTGCCACCACCATACCCATCTACCAAACACCGATCGACCACTCATCAGTATATCATGATAGTAATCACCCTCCCCCCTCTCCCCCCCCAAACTGCCCCCATTTCATCGGGGTCTGACACAATATATACCACCTCCCCTCCGCCTCCCTCAGCCCAGCTACTGTCAGACAGACACAGTAATACTGACTGACACCTCACCCCTCCACGAGAGCACAACCAACACCCCCGGGACCCGTGAGTGTATCCACCACCCCCCTAGGTCGTGTCATATCCAGGCTGTACTACACATCTCAGCTACAGGTGAGTAACCGTTGGTGTTCTACCCAGTTCATGTGTTGAGTGAGGTGCAGTGCAGTGCGGTGGCCGTGTGAGGTGATACTGCATTCTGCATTTTTTACGTATAGCATTTGTCGTCTTACTCACCTTTTATTTGTACACACATACTTGTGAGACAGGGAGAGAGTCTTTCTACGTAGAATAGAGGAGAGCGGGAGGGGGGGGGGTCTACTGTAGCATTCCTGGTATGTAGAGATGTATGAAGGGAGTCTGGGCAATGGCATGCCGGGTATGTATATCAGCACTTTGAGTATGGGTTCAAGCATACTGGGTATGTATATCAGCGCTCTTGTGAGTCTAGGTATACGTCAATCAACGCATTCCTCGTGAGTCCGGGCAAGGGGTACGGCGGGTATGTTGCAGCGCATCCCTCATACGATGTAAGTTCTGGGCACGGCATGAACTCGGCCGGGTGTTCATGGAGACATTTCATTCCATGTTCAAGTCTGGGCCACGACATCTACTCTGGGAGGTGATAGCATGGGTGAGAGTGAAGGGATGATGTGGTTGGGAATGTTGTATAGTGGTGGATTGTACTCCCAACCACCGACCACTAAGGACCCTCCCTCTTCTATCTTCTATCTTCTATCTTCTATGCGACTACACTCCCCTCTATGCGACCACACTGACCACCACACTGACCACACCGCACTGTAAGCGCCCAGGTCTGTCTGTCCCTGTCCCTTCCCTCCTCCCTCCGTCCATTGGCCGGGCACTAACATCATCGGGTATGCGGGACCCTCACCACCGAACCAATCACACCGCCCACACACCCCGCCACCCCCGGCCTCCCCCTGCCGTGGAAGCGCCGTCGCTGCAGCTGCACGGTCTTCACAGACAGTCACATCCCTCACCACACAAACACACCCTTCCACACCCCTACCCTGCGAAACACACACCCAATCACGGCCGCCCATCACGCTTCTTCCCGCCGCCGATGCGACATGGTCGGTGATCGGCGGGCAGATGGGCGCGAAGAGCTTAAGATCCATTGGGCCATTGTAACTGTGCCAGGGACCAGAAAGGTGTGCGATGTGCGATGGGAGGGAAGGGGAGGGTTGATTTGACTTGTCTGCACGCACGGCTTTGGCTTTGGCCCTGGTATGGGAGCAGGGCGCCAATGGAGAGGTGAGTGCTGAGTACACACACAGCGCAGGTGCAGTACCAGTCCCAGTATATCCCGTCAGGACGCCATCTGACACCTTTTTTCCTCTCTCTTTGTTCGCTGCGTTGCATTCATTGCCGTTGCGCTGATCACAGGCTTTCGGCTTCACTCTTCCCCCTCTGCCTCTATCTCCTCTATTGTCTGCTGCTGCCACGGCTCTACAAAGTTGAACCCGCGCATTGTCCCATTCTCCGTGTGAACAACCAACCCCAACCCCGCGCGTCACCAAACGAAACGACGCACCACCTCTCAAGGTCCAAGGTCCAAGGTCCAAAGAACAAAACTACTTCCTGGCCGGCGCCTGGCCTCAAACTGCGCCCACACAGCCAGCCCAGCCCGCCGCCAACGAGAACCGCTCACATCCCGGCGTCTACACTCTAGCTCGTGGCCAATATCTTCACAGGCTGTCCGCTTGGCCCTATCACAGCCCTCGCCATCCCACCCAGCCTGGGTTCATTGTTTCTATTTCCATATTCTCCCCCATAGCGTGAGTGCAAAGAAAAGAGGTCCCACCTTCACCACCCTTCTCACCTTCTCCCGCACTCATGCGAATGCACCATCTCCACTCTCCCGTCAATCCCTCAGACCGCGCGCCTACTCAAAACCCTCTCCGTCCCACCTTCCCAGACTCCTCTCTTCTTCTCCTCCTCCGATAGCTGGCCTCTCCGTTTCTAAATCTACCCTTTTACCTCTCACATCATCGCTCGAACCCTTCTAGAGTTCTCTCGAGTTGTGATCCTACTTCAACCTGCACTGCCCCCCCCCCACACTGGTGGTGTCTCTTTGTCAAAGAAGTATTGTTTAAGGCACTTCATCTTTCATTTTTTATATATATCAATCCTACTGCGATGGGCTCTTGTAAGATCCATAGTCACCTGTCATCATACTCACCGGCGCATCAATACTAATACAGACCTCACAGCCAGCAAACCCGCCCCACTGCAACTTTCAAGAGGACGCACGGCATCCGAGTCGTCATCGAGCTCCTCCCAATCCGCCCTCCAAGTCCCACGGACACCGCGATTCGCAGAAGCGACCGCCGTCCACTCCCCCATCGACGGCAAAGGGCGCTCGCCGTTCGACGACCCCCCCGAAGCAAGCATGTCGGAGGCCAAACCGTCGGACATCGGCTTCGGCTACATCGCAGATAACACGGCGACGCGCCATGTCGAGATCCAAGTCGGCCCTGCCTCGCCCGGCCTCAAGAGCGCCATGAGGGTCCCCGGCACCCCAGCGCGCAAGCTCGAGAACCCACTGAGCCCGACGTTCAGAGAGGAGCAGATCCTCGAGAAGCAGGAGGAGATCACCGAGAAGCAGCAGGCGAAGGACTTGGTACGTTTATGGCTGGCAGAGTCTTTGATACGGACTCACACTAACGATTCTACAGAAAACAAAGGTCCGCGTGCGAGCAGTCAAGCTGCTCCTCCGTGGTGTCAACTTCGGGTGTAGTCTCATCGTCCTCGCTCTCGTCGGTACCACCATCCACGTCTTCCTGGCCACCAAGAACCTCAGCCCACGCAGCGACCTCCCGCCCTGGGCGAGCGGAACGCAAACCTGGCCCCAATACGTCGTCCTCGCTACCGCCTGTGTCTCTCTCTTCTTCTGTGTTCTGGTCTTCTGGGCATACTTTCGCGGCGGCCATCGGCGAGCCGAAAAGACAGCTGTCTATTACACTATTTTCGCCGTTGGTTTCTTCCTGTTTAGTATCATCATGTGGGCCGTCGCGGCTGGCATTCTACAAGGTACGAGGAATAGTGGCAATGGAAAGGATATATGGGGTTGGTCATGCGTCGACAACAAGCGCCGACAAGCCTTCAACGACGAAATCGACTACCAGCTAGTCTGCCGCATCCAAGTAAGCACCCCCCCCCTCCCACCACAGCAGCCCAACCAACTAACCCCCCGCAGTCCTGGGCCGTCATCTGCTGCGTCATCGAAGTCGTCGTCGAAACCATCACCATCGCCATCTACGGCGTAATCTTCTACCGCTACTACTCCAAGCGCCAACTCCGCAAGACAATGGACAACCGCGACAAAGCCCGCTCCGACCTCTACCTCGCCCAACTACGCACCCAATCCGCCCCCAACACCCCCGGCTTCGGCCCCATGTCCCCCTCCTACAGCACCCACATGAAGTCCCCCCGCTTCCCCTCCTCCGCCGCCTTCGCATCCTCCGCCTCCGACGCCGAGGAGGGCATCGCCGCAGCGCCAGGAACCCGCTTCGTCGACGCCTCGCGCCCTGGCTCCGCGGCGCCCGCGAAGCCGTTCGCGCTCCAGGCGCCGCCGATCAAGATCCACGCTGCGTCCCCTAAGACGCCGTCTCTCCGCGCGTTCACGCCGCCGGCGCCGCTGGCGGAGACGAATGCCGGGCATGCGCCGGTCGCGCCGGGGGAGCAGCAGTACGCTTCTGTGCCTATTCCGGGGGCGTATCAGCCGGCGAGTCCGGGGCCGGGACAGGCGACGTTTAATTTCGCCGCCGGGGAGCCAGGGCAGGCCGTGACGAGTGAGCATAGGATTGAGAGTCCGCCGAGTAGTCCGAGGTTGCCGCGGCAGGTTCCGCGGTTTGCGTAGGCTGCTTGGGTTTGGGATCTCAATTTTATGGCGTTAGGGAAAGAGGGAGGGTAAATTTGGGTTGTATCTAGCTAGGGAGTTGGGATTTTTAAGACGATCAGTCGATCTTTTTTCTATTCTTTTATACCTTTTTCTTTTGTTGGTTGTTGCAATGGGTAGCCGAGGGGTATCCAGATGGGTTTTATATAATAGGATGATATGAATACAACAGTGCTGTTAAACAATCAAATTTGCTGTGCTTTTCTGTGCTGGGTGATTTGTGCGGGATGGGAAAATTGTGAATGGGAGACCATAAAATTCGATAAACGGGCTAAAAATGCAATCTTTTACTATTGCAATATTTAATTACACATATTCAATATACCAAAGAGAAATAAAGAACTGAAATGCCATTGTTGGCGAGTAATTCGTAGTGTGGGCGTTGAGTTTTGCACCTGTCCCTCCCTCCAAATATTGGTGACGGTTGTTGTGTGGATAGGAAAATTGGGATTAGAGATCATAAATTTCGATGAACCAAGTAGAAAAGCATTAAATTGATACTATACAATGTAATTATATATATTGAACGCATCATCATAGAAACAAATAACTGAAATGCCATTGCTGGCGAATAATTCATAATACAAATCCCAATTTTCGCATCTCTTCACTCCCTCCAAATCTTGGTGATGGCCAAACCTTAACGCATCTCCCAAAACAGTTTAGCGTCGCGGCATCGGAAATCTTGGCGCCCACATCTCACGATTTTATCACGGCTCACTAACTACCACGACGGCGAGAACATCGAAACCTCTGACCCCACCTCCCTCCGCTCCCACCTCACCACCACCAGACCCTCGAGTTCCTCCACACGGTCAACTACATACGAACTCGAACAATATGGCGGCTACCCAACAAGTCTTCATCGACGGCACCTTCGAGGACCTCGCCGACGAGCTCGCGGGCTACATCGACAATGTCAAGAAGGCCAACGACTCCGAGGGCGTCCGCGCCGAGATCAAGCCCCTCCTCGCCGCCAACAAGAAGGACGACGTGCTGAAGAAGCTCGTCACTGCAGCCCCCGCCCTCAACGGCGCGCCCGAGAAGGAGTTCACCGCCGCCTACAACCTGCTCGTGTACCTGATCGTGCAGTCGCCCAACGTCAACATGTTCCTGCCCAAGGTGTGCGAGAACCTGTCCCGGCCGATCGTGTCGTCGCCGCTCAACGGCGCGGGCCTCGCCCTCTCCGTCCTCACCACCGTCTTCAACCTGCTCGACCCGGAGAACGAGGTCCGCTTCAACGTCTTCCAGGCCATCCTCCAGCTCGTCAAGAAGAGCGGGTTGTACGAGATGCTGCGCCCGCAGCTCAAGAAGCTGGACACTTGGATCGAGGAGTGGGATATCGATGAGGAGGACCAGCGCAAGCTCTTTGTGCAGGTCGCGGATGTCGCTGCCGATGTTGGCGAGACCGAGTGAGTAGCAGCCCACTTTCCCCTCTCGGGATCTATTACCCCGCCATGAAAAATATACTGACCCTCCCTCCCCCCAGGCAATCCTTCCAATACCTCCTCCGCGCCCTGCGCACCTTCGACGCCAAGGACACCGACAGCCTCAGCACCCCCGAGGCAACAGAGCTCACGCTCCGCGCCCTCAAATCCGCCCTCCTCTCCAGCACGCACTTCGACTTCCACGACCTGTCTGCCCTCCCCACCATCCAAGCCCTCGCGGACACGCACCCCGTGTGGTCGGAGCTGCTCGAGATCGTGTCGGAGAAGGAGCTCGAGGACTACACGGACTTCAACGACGAGCACGACACCTTCGTCGACGACAACGCCCTCGACGCCGACGCGCTGCACCGCAAGATGCGCCTCCTGACCCTCGCCTCCCTCGCCGCCTCGACCAGCACCCGCGAGCTCGAGTACAAGCGCATCGCCAAGACGCTGCAGATCCCCGCCGAGGACGTCGAGATGTGGGTCATCGACGTGATCCGCGCCGGGCTCGTGGAGGGCAAGCTGTCCCAGGAGAAGCAGGTCTTCCTCGTGCACCGCACCACCTACCGCGTGTTCGGCGAGAAGCAGTGGCGCGAGGTGGCCACGCGCCTCGACACGTGGAAGGACAGCCTGCGCAATGTGCTTGAGGTCGTGAGGCGCGAGAGGCAGGCTGCGGAGGCGCAGAAGGAGAGGGAGATGCATGAGGTGGAGCGGAAGGCGCAGGGGGCCAGCGGGATGGGGGCCGGGAGGCGTGTGGGCGGGCGCGATATGATTGAGATGGGTACGGATTAGTGGCAAGGGGTGTGGTGGACGGCGGGCGGGCTGGCGTTGGATGTTTAGATGCGATGCATGGCTGGAGACAGGGATGAGTATTTGGACGCAGAAAACAGTAATGATTTGTCTAAAACTTTTTATGCATGGCTGATGCCGGGGTCGCGGGGAGGGGTGTGTGTGTGTCTCTCCCGAGGAGAGACATGATACATGATAGTTCTTCACCCGTCCGGTGGGACATGACTCTGGGGGAAAAGAATTCTTTCTGAAAACTTGTGTTGGCGGTCTCGCAGGATCTCTTTAACCCGCCAGCTCGCTCCGGGAAATGTATGTTTTGGTTTCTTTATGTTATTGAGTTACAGATGATATGAAATGCTTGTGACGGACGAGCCTATTCGTCTTGTGTGTGTTATTACAGCCGTCTGCCCCCGTCCCTTCCAACCCTCCTTCCTAATCGCACAATCCTCTCCATCCACACCCCCTTCCCCCTCTCACGCCGCTTAGTTCTTCCCCTTAATCCACGGCTCAATCCCCCTCTTCACATCCCCATACACCTCCTCGGGCGTCTGCGTAGCCTTAACCCTCACCACCCTCCCCTCCTTCTCAAACCTCTCCACAACCGGCATACTCGTCTCCACGAACACCCTAAACCTCTTCCGAATACTCTCCACATTATCATCCGCCCTCCCGCTCGTCTCCCCCCTCTTCACCAGCCGCTCCATCATCACATCCTCCGGCGCATCAAAGAACAGCACAAACGCCGCCCTCACCACGCTCTCCTCAAACTTCTCCGCCTGGTCCATCTTCCGTGGAAACCCATCAATCAGGAACTTCCCCCTCCCCCCCGATTTCTCCACCACCTCCGCCATGGCATTCTCGAGCAGCTGCACTGTGACTTCCATAGGCACGATCTTGCCGTCGCGGATGTACTCCTTGATCAGCCCCCCGAACTCGGAGCCGGGCCGCTCTTGCTCGGCGCGCAGCAGGTCGCCTGCGGAGAGGTGCGTGAAGTGGTAGTCGGAGACGAGGTTGGCGCACTGGGTGCCTTTGCCGGCGCCGGGGCCGCCGAGGACGAAGACCACGGTTACGTCGGTGGGGGAGAAGCGTGGGGTGGATTGCTTGGGGGCCGGGAGGCGGGGGGTTTGGGGGGTGGTGATGTCGGGGGTCATGTCTGGTGGAGAGAGAGAGGTTAGTCGATGCTTGTAGTGTATAATTTCGTGTCGCTCCTTGCGCTGATCAGGGGAGAAGGTGAGGGGAGAGAGGAGGCAGGTAAGCAGCAACAGCAGCCTACAAGCTGGCAGCTACACACGTCATGCAGCCACCACCACAGCTTGTACGCCCCTTCGCTTACTCTCCCTCTCACACCAGCCTCGCCAACGGGGTAACAACGACAGGGGCAAACCTACAAGAACCATCCCTACTCCTCGCCATCAAAATATACGACCCCGTCCCCAACAGCGTAATCGCCACAAACGGCCACACCTTGAACGGGTTCTGCCCCGGGTTGGGGTTCGGCCCCGACTCGCCGGACGCGAAGCGGCGCTGGGCGACGGAGCGGAAGAGAGGGCGCGCTGTTGGCGCTGGGAGGGCGCGGGCACCGCCGAGGCGCTGCGCGAAGAGGCGGCTCATGGGGCGGGACATGGCTGATGGCGAAAGAAAGAGGTAGGGACTGTGGGATTGAAGTGGTTTGGGAGGTGAGGTGAGGTGAAGGGGAGGGAGGTGTGTTTTGGGGGGATTGAGAAATTTGGTTGCATGGGTACCAAGCTTGGGGTGCGAGGTGGTGCGGGATTTTCCGCAACCGGACTGTGCATTGGCTTTGGCCGTGCCTGGTGCCAGGGAAGGGACCCCTGGATGGCAGCTCCTTAGATGGCAACGAATTTAATGGTGCGTGGGGGTTTGCAATGGGTTTATTCAGGGCTTTCTCATATTTATTTCGAACAATTGTATCAAGTGAATTCGTGCATCTTCAATCTTTAAATGTCCATTTATTCATCAACCCCCATAACTAATTTACACACAACCCCTCCCCCGCCATCCTCATTCATCATCACAAATCCCTTCAATCGTAGAAAAAAAGCAAACAACAAATTCGCAAAAACCCCCAATTCACTCCCCCACCTCCTCCAACAAACTAGTACTGCATTCCCATCCATAAGTTCCAAAAAAGGGGTTTCCAAAACAAATAAATGGCAGATAAATGGCGAGATAAAAAAAGATAAATAGCAACTGGCACAACAGGGTATAAGCTCATAAAAGGGTAAAAAAATCCGCCCAACCATGCGTGCGGCTGCGGGCGGTTTTGGCGACGGGGGCAAGGGGGGGCCAGATTAATGTACATGCGTGTATGTGTGTGTGTGTGTCCGACTTTCGTTTCTAGAAACGTTCCGCTATTATTAAATGGATTATAACGCGCGCGTGTTTTCCGATCTCGTGTTGGTTGGTCATTAGAAAAAGGGCTGCGGGGTGGGAAGCGCGCAGCTCGGGCCGCGGAGCCAGTCCGTTGGGGCCATCATAGCCAGCTACTACTAGCCTTTTGACGATTTCTGTGTCGTGGTGGTGGCTGATTAATCGAAGAAGGATTCTTCGTCTACCAAGCCTTGAGGGGTGGACCGTCAGTTGGGTGTGCGTGGGAGTGTGACTTCGGTTCGGTGGGCTACTACTCACGGTTGTTGCGAAGTCTGTCTTGGTTCGGCTTCTTCTGGCCCATGTTCATGCCGAGGAGCGAGCTCTCGCGACGCTTCTGCTTGGAGGATTGGCCGTTGGGGTTGAGGCTGGTCTCGTTGCCGTATTGCCTGTTATAGGCTGCATTTCCATTGCTGTATTGGTCGTATGCCGGCCCTCCAACTGTCTGTCCGGTGGCTCCGTATTCGGGGCCTCCAAGGGTGGGTTGGGCGTACTGGCTTTCGTAGGACGGCTGGAGAGGAGTGAAACCCGTGTCGTAGGCGGATTTGTTCGGCTGGGCAGGTAGAGGGAAGGAGGGAGGCGGGCCGCGAGGGAACGACGCTTGATTGTAAGATGGAGTTGGAAGGTCCTGGAAGTGCTGTTTTCTCGGAGAGCGGATGTCTTCCGGAGTCAATGGCGGAGCCGTTAGGGTGACCTCAACTGGTTGATGGTCAAATTGCTGCGGCTCGGACTCGAAGATGCCGTCGTATTTCTGGAGGAAGAGAGCCAAGACGGGCGCTGGGATGTTCAGAGTAGGAGAGAATACAATTCCAACATTGCGGACTGTCATCTTGTTGACATCGGAGTGGTTGATGATGTTGATGAGGAAGGCAGATAGATAGCGTAGTAGCGTATTATTGGCCTTGGGGAGCCTATGGACGAGTCCATTCAAAGCAGCCACCTTGTCATTAACATCGTGGATCTCCGTGACAGAAAGGAAATCTAGATGGAGTTCTCTTGTGAGTATCGTTGTTGGCAGCTCGCGGAGGTACAGCTTCAGCAAAGACGCAACAGCATGGATGTCATAATACTGCTCATCCGTGATCAAGTTGACATCGCCTTCGGTATTGAAGCGTTCGCGTAGCGCCTTAATCACAACATTAGACCCACTCAGCCTGAAGATACCCTCTTCCGAAGATGCGTTCTTGTTGTCGAGGTACTCGACGCAGCGGTAGACAACAGCGGGAAGCTCAACATTCACATCGGCAGGGTGGCTGTATTTAACAGCCTCTGCCAATGGTGCTCCGAAAACCGCGCGGATAGGGCCATGCTGTTCGTAGGATAACTGCGACAGGCTGGACGTCTCGATGTGGTCTTGTGATTCCGACGACGGCCTTGGCTTGCTGCCAAATCCGAAGAAACTGCGCTTCTTCTGACTCTTCTTGTCATCGATCGGCGCGAGAGTTGTCTGCTTGTTACCCCAGTGGCTCGCGTCTTGGATGACGGTGAGATTCTTAGGAGCTGAGATAGCCATGGCCGACTGAGGGTGGGCCATCTGGCCTGAGAAGTCCTTCTCCTGGCCTTGCGAAGGCGGCGATGGAGTATCGTTGCTCCTATACCTTGGGTCATCCTTTTCGTCATATACCGGCGGTGGGGTTTCGTTGGTTCTGCGTCTCGGATGCACGCCGCGAGGAACCTGGCCAGCCACAGTGGCTTCGTACGGCATAGCGCGCAGAAGTTCATCGTCTGCCTCAGCTATAGTCTGCCCCTTTCCTTGAACATGCTTCTTCTTAGAAGTTGAGCCAGTAGTGTGACTTGATGTTCCAGAGTCATTGCGAGCGTGGTGAACAGTTTCAGACCCCTCGTCATCGGAATCCTGATACTCGACATACTGTACAAGGGCCTCTACCCACTCATCGCGCTCCTTGTCACTCTCCGCACAAAGGACATGCCTGACCAGACTCGACGAATCCTTTCGTTTCGGTTCGAGGATCAGGAAAGCATGTCGATACTGGTTATCGGCATCGTCTGCCTGACTATCTTGATGATGTTGCTGTTGCTTGCCAATCTTGGAGCTCTGCAGCTTGATCGCGCCGAGATGGGCGCCGCCAGGTGCCTCATAATACTTAAGAACAGGTCCATCCAGGACGAAGAACCGGGCTTTCCAGCCACCAAAATTCTTGCCTCTCTTAGTGAGGTATCCATTCTTAACGGGCCTACCACCTGGTCCCATTTTCGTTGGGCTCTCGCTCTTGGCGTCGGTATGGGCCAATGAATCCGTCGAGTTTGGCTCCAGGGTGTTGGTTGATAGGTATTGGCAAATATGCAGCGCCCGCGCTGTGTCCATGGGTGTATTTAAAATGTCATCAATATACTTGTCGAGGGCAGTTCTCCGAGCATCGATCTTGGCGGGTGCATGACCATTGAACAAGGATTTCTCAGGGAGTTTAACGTTGCTGAAGGCGTTCGATTTCTTGAGCTCCTGATCAAGTTGGTGTAGGGATGTCGAGTCTTTCTCCACTCTCCACAGCTCTTGGCCGTTAGATCTGCCAAACACAGCAAGCGTGAAAACCGGGTCTTCGTCACCCTTACTTGGGAACATCATGCTCACCCGAGATGGCTTCAATCGAGAAGAAGCGACTCGAACGTCGATGGAAGGAAGTGCGTTGGGAGGCAGGAGGAGATCTGGGTATTCATCCGTGACGAATCCGCGGAAAATTTCAACAGAGTCTGAGGATTCCGAGATGCTGTTGAATCGAGTCTCCTTCAACGGCGGATCCTGCTCTTCCACAGCAAGTTTGGTGATTTGCAAGGGTCTTGGTGACACTAGTTCCATCTGGCCAAATTTTGACAACATGCCTGGCGATGCCATCGACATTGGCGTGTTTGGTGGAAGGGGAATCGGCTGTCGAGGTGCTCGAGGTGAGAGTGGCATCGAGGGGAACGCTCCCATTCCTCTTGGTGACAATGGCGGTGACGCCATGGAAGAAGATTGAGAGTCTCCATCACGTGGGTTCCGTGGCAGTGCCATATGAACGCCTCCCATCGGTCTCGGGCTTGAAGGAAGCCCCGGGCTCATCGGTGGTGGAGAGATGAAAGTTCGAGTTATAGTCTCCTGTTGCACTTGGGAACTGCCCGACGAGTTCAGGATGCCCGCAAGAGAGCCTGCATTGGAGTCTGGTGGAGACAAGTGCCTTTCACGCATGTCTGGTGGGCTGATCTGTACGGTCTGCCGGATAGCTGGCAAAGGTTCCTGAGGTGGGTGATCCTTGTTCGTAGATGTGGAAGGTCTCGACTTGCTCTTCTTGGACAGGCTTCTCGCTTCCGCGTCCCTCATAGCAGCTATTTCCCTCTCTCTATCGTCTTCCTCTCTCGTCTTCCGGCGCCCTCTGTCATTGAAAATGGGGATCTCGTCAACCTCTAGCAAATCGTCGTAGTCAGAATCGAGTTCATCCCCCGAGTCTGCCTGGTGCAGATGCGAGCTGGTATGTGGCTGCTTGCCAAGATTCAGTGGTGCTGGCGGAGGTTTCCGTGGAGGTGGCATGTTTGCTCGCCCTAGGTCTTTCGCTGGAGAAGCACTAACTACATTGACCGTTGGAGCTTGCATTGAACTAGGTCCGGCCTTAGCATCTGCCTTGGGAGGTGGCCTGGCTGGGAGGCTTCTTGAAGGTGGCACTGAAGCGTTATATGGCATCTCGCGACCCATCTCAGGGCTTTTGCGTTGCTGCTGACCCGACCCGAAGCCCTGGGGTTGCGCATCGGCATTGTAGTTGTTCAGGGCATGTGACGAAGGATCTGGCATCTTGTGCTCGGCATCTACCATGTTGGGTAGAGTCGGGTTCAGTGCTGTACCCAGGTTTGCTGGTGGTGTAACGGGGTACGGCGCCAAAGCAACGTCAATTGGTGAATGCTCTGGCTCGTCGTTACCCTCGTGAGACTCCCTCAGCCCCGCAGATACCAATGCTCCTACATTGCCGCCCTTCGGTCCCTCCGGGCTTCGTGGGCTGGGAGAAGACTTGCCGGCCGAATTCTCGGCCACGGAACTCTTACCGGGCTCGCCCGCTGTGATTGCCTGCAGGCTTTCCTTCATCTTCTTGCGATAGCGCTCCTTGTCCTTCAGTGCACGCTCTAGATCCTTGTTCAGGCCCAGTATCATCGCCCTCTGCTTATCAACCAGTCGCCATAGCTGTGTATTTTGCGCCGTCTGAGACTGCTTCTCCTTGAGGAGATACTGAATGACGGCCTCGGGAGATCCCGCCGTTTGTATCAAATTTGCGATATCCGGCGACTCTCCGCGAGCCTGCGCATCTTGCGAGCCCTTGTGTGAATGCATGGAGGAGATCGCGGAATCGATTGAGGATGTTCGAGGGACCCCACGCGCCATTGTCGCTCGATGCTCGGGAACGGCAGCCATATGAGGCGGTGTCACGGCAGTTGCCCGTCCACCTAGCTTCGCCGCGGAGGTTGGGTCGGAGACACTTCTCGAGGAAGCATTCGATAGAGTCGGAGCCTGCACAGGTCTAGGAAACGGTTAGTGGCTGTCAACGCGAGAGCAACAGGCATAAATGGCATACCTAGGTCTTCCTCCACTTGATGTAGGACTTGATGGCACGTCTTCTGAGTCGTAGAAACTCTTCTCAGAGGCCAGTAGGTCGTCCAGACGCTCCTTGGGAGATCGAGGCTCGTCTATTCCCCTCCGAGATGTATACCGCACCGTCTCTACCGTTCGCGACTGCTCTTCAACTGACGGTCTCGAGAAGCCAGACTTCGTAGGGGTTGTGGTCGCGTGGTTCGGGTTCGCGGACGTGCTCGTCTGTAACGGACTCGGGGTCGTCTTGTGATGCGTCCTGTCCAAATGCGTCGTAAGTATGGGGAGGGGGAAATCCTTTGACGCCGGCAACAACGTACCTATAACCAGTATCTGATAATGACGACGGACTCCCTTGAGGATTGCCTGCTGAAGACTGAGGTAATGTTCGTCCTACTGTGGGGCTGTCCTGGGCTGGAAAGTTGTAGGTATCAGAGGGTCCATCTCTGAATTGCAAATGCTGCGACATCGCCCAGCGAATAGGACCTGGATTGCGGTATGCGGACCGATGAACAAGGCAAAACCACCAATGGGCCGGTGGCTCTGGCCAAAGCTCGGGGGTAAGACCAGCGAAGAGGGATCGTGGCGGCTGATGTCGATGCGATGGGGGTTAGAGGTTTCGAGATGTTCTGGGGTAACCCTGAGAATTGTCGCACATCCAGCAGAAGCCACTGCTATTTCAGGCTGCGACAACGAGCATATAGAGGTTCGACTCGACAGATCAGGGCAAGAGAAAACGGGGTCGCGAAAATGATCGTATCGGCAGTCGATGCTGAGTTGGAATTAAGATGAACAAGCAATTGGGTTATTAGAGCGGCCAATATGTAGGCATATACAAGCCGGTATTATGAGGTGCCGTAATGCAGGGGTAACCAGCGTATACCGAGTCTGGCGGAAAGAGGAAAGAGGCTGGTCGGGCAGGGTCAGGAGCGCAACAGAACAAATATTATTATTTATTGTGGTAATAGCGATGCTCGTACTTGCACGACGGGTTATAGAGAAAGGCCAGCTGTTGTTGTGGGGAGATGGTGAGAATATCGTGAAGTAGTTTGAAGTAGGAGAGAAGGAATTTAGGTAGAGTTTAAGAGTTACAGTTACAGTTACTAGAGTAGGACAGAAGTACTTTTTTGAAGGGAATATTGCTATGGGGGGGTTGAAGCCACCGGTACTCCACAGATAGTGGATGATGGTACATGCACATACACATACAGATGGACCGTGGTTAGGTACATACAGTAAGGCGGCGGCAGCGCCGTACAACCAGGACAACCAGAACAACTAGTACATACATACAGCAAGCACCAACAAGCACCAACAAGAACGACAAGAATATCAAAAACATCAAGAACATGGCGTCTGGTTCAGAGTTTGAGTAACATTACACTCAATAGCTAACACTCTACCGTACTCTACTCCATCTTTTCATGGCCCTCCGCGTCTAGAGTACAGAGACACAGTTTGATTGTCACCAGACTAGATACTAGACAGTATTACATAGACTGTACAGTACTATACTGTGTATACCACTGTCGCTGGGATGACGGCGAGCACGAATATACTCTTACTATACAGAGTACAGTAGATGCAATCTACACCTCTCTTTGAAACACCTCTAATATATTGCCGCTCCTGCTCCTGTTTCTTATATTGTATGTACGTATGTACGTACATACTCAAGATGTGCCACAGCGTAGTACTCTGCTATTTTATACCTTGCCGCTTCTCCTATGAGCGGGAGGGGGTGCCATCGATACGATGTTGCAGTAGTGGGGGATGGCGGCCAAGTGCTTGTTGCCTGCTTCTGTGTGTGTGCAGGGACGGTCTGTCTCTTCACGTGGCCGTGAGACCCATCAGTCAAGGACCGCCTCGAAATTGGCTGTCCATGTTGGGCGGTTCATGGAACCCATCAAACCCATGAAGCCCATATAGATGAACGAAGTCTGTTCAGACAAGGTAATCGACCGGTAGCCAAAGCTCTCTGTCCGAGTCCAGTGCCGATAATCATCAGCGGCTGACTTTCAAGAAAAGGACAGAAGGAAAGCCGCCCATTGGACCAGCTTGGGGAAAAAAACCCTTTTCCTTTCCTCGCCCTCTTTCCCTTTTGCTATGGTGATCAGACTCCCCATCGTCATCTTTCGCCGCCGCCCTGGCCCACAACAACGAGATTTGTATGACCTTACTCCCACAGCCAAGTGGTTCATCGACCTACTCAACAGGTCCATCAGAGTATGGATCTCCCACAGGTCGCTCCACCGATTGGCGCCAGCACCGTGAGGGCTGCCATGATCCCCGTCACTACCCACCCAATCAAGCGACATATGGGCCTCCCCAGACCTTAGCCCAGATCGTCGAGGAATGTCGCTGGTTGACCTGAGAGCCAGTGAACCACAAATTGGGGCTGGGAGACTGTAGTAATCCACACGTTAGTACGTAGACTGACAGTATCTATGGTAAGACCTTCCCGTGCGTAAGACACTGCCCATCACCCGATACCGTAATCGCGGCCATCGTCGCTTCCCACGCCCTTTCTATGTCTCACCTGTGGTCGAGAATCAAGACAGGAACCACCATGTGTTGGCTACACAAAGTCGAACCGTGCTTTCCAGCCGAGCCGGTGATGAGAACGCACGCCCGCCCCCTTGCTCCTTCCTGCTTCCCGTTGTGGTGTATGTTGGTGTATGTATGTGGCTTGCCCCCTATATTGCCGCTACTACTCGCTATATGCACATCATCGCCCCGTACCCCTTTTGTCCTCTTACCACCCACCCCGCAAATGGTAATTGGGTCGGTATATTCACAGCGCGTACCGACATGGACAGCACATGCAAAAGGGGATGCACTGTTGGACGAATCCGGTAGTGTGGCTAGCCTGCTCTTGGACCGACCCCAGCCCTGGTTATCGGTGGCTTTGGGGCGCCACTCAGCTGAGAACAGCACGTTTTTTCCCCATCGCTCAAAATATCAAGACACAGTTAATGCTACTGCGCTATAATGAAGGCTGAGATTATTCACTGACGTGTGTTGTCGTTAGTGGAAGTGGGAGTGGAGATGACATGGCTGCCACACTTGTCTTGGGCCGCGCTGAGCTGAGACTTTGGGTAAGTGCTTGCTTGACTTGCCAGCCGCGTTTCTTCAACGCGAGTAAGGCGGTACACGCGCAGGCTGGCTGTAGTGCGGTAAGATAAGCAACATGATTGTGGTGGTGGAGCGGACGATTTTCGACGACGAGGGGGGTTTCACGCCGTAGCAAAATAGTCAGCCGAAGTCCTAGATACGAAACAATCTCATGGTGATGGTCCGGTATCAGATCACAGCCTCATCTTCCCAGAAGAGCGGAAGAGCGGTGTGTGGCAGTGAAATGAAATGAAATGAGCGCCCATCCCTTTCGTCTAGAATCCCGATAGCTAATCTCCCACTTGACGCTGGAGATTGACGGTTAAATGACTGCAAGTGGTCGTTGAAACAAAGACCAGTGCTTAATTAGCAATTAACAATTAACAATCCCCGTCTCGCCGCCTCCTCACACGTCCTAGGTTCGAGTTCCGACCGAAGTGATGCTGCACTTCACAACCAGTAGACCATCCATACAGCATCACCCACGCGCGCATAGTTAGTATCACACACAGACCGTGCCATTCATCCGAAGTCGTCCAGCAGCTCCAGCTCCAGGCCCAGCCAGACCTACCCAGCCGTCCAGGAGCACAATAAATTATAAAAATACCCCAAATTACACGGATAGCCACCGCCGCCACCACCACCCCCATGCCTCGCGACAGGCCGCCTGCCTCTCTCTCTCCCCACCCGCCAAAAACCCGCACAGGGCACTCATGTAAGGCACGACGCCGCCCCTCAACCCGCTTTCACACCAGCCAGCCTGCACCGTGCACTCTGTTACATCGCGTCCAGCGGCTACGGCTACGCACCTGGGCGGGACATGCGGTACGAACGTGACGGGCGGGTCGGGGAATGTTATCCGGAGCGCTCATCCCTCCCAGACATACATATCAAACATCCCAGGTCACTCATATCTCATCGGAGCGGGATATCTTTGGGATTTCGCCAGACAGACGTCGAAGGAGGCAGGCGGGCGGCAAGTCAAACACGCACCGCAGTCGCTACGGGTATAAACAGCGAGGAAACCACCCGTATCTGTCTGCCTTCCCTGCGCGGATCCCCTTGCTTCCGTGATGGTGATTTGCAAACCCCTCCATGCAATACTAGTGTGTCCGAAACAACCTCATAAAGATCACATGACTCCCTCCATGGCTTCAGTAGAAGCTCCCCCAAAATCACAGTATGCACCCCGTGTTATCCAGCCAGCTAGGTCTACATAAATCCCTCTCCATCCCACCTGCCCCCCGGCCTTCTCCCCCCAAAACCACGCCGTCTAGCCGGCTCCCCCCCATTCCGCGTCCGTGCCATGACGCCACTTCTGAAACACGCGCAGGCATGATGCGGGGTGGGTGTCTCGCAGGCGGGAGGGGTAGCTTCCAGCGCGTCAGATCAGTGCGGGATTATACTGGTGTTCACAGATAGGCAGGTCTATTTGCGGTCTCGAGACACGTGGGTGGGTAGCGGGGACGTTTTCTGGAAAGAAGGGGGGCGGGGGCTAGTGGAGGAGGAGGAGGAGGATGGGGCACGGAAGGTGGAGGGGGAGTTGGTATAATGCGTTTGTTTAGTGAATGGTTGTGGGGGTATAATGATATGCCTAACCGTCCGAAGCTATAGCTTTCTTCCTCCTTCCCATCTGCTCTGAAGCCATATAGCTAGCTACCTTCCATCACAACCCCCCCTATCCCCCCGACCTTAACCACCCCGCTCACTAATCCCCCCTCAGCCCGCCCAGAGCAGCTATATCGGCCAAAAAGCGACTGGCACTCGCACCCACGACCTCCTTAACCCAGAAATCCACCTCGCTGCTGTCCAAGATAGCCGATAGTCCGAGTTGTAGCCCGTCTAGGATATCCTGATACGTAAGTTCTGGGCCATCTATGACGGGGAGCGCTGGGGCTGGTGCTAGGTCCGGGGTGGCTTTGTGGAAGGCGAGGGATGGGGGGGAAGTGAAATTTGATGCCGATGAGTTGGTGAGTCGATGATTAGGGATGACATTGCGTTTGACAGGGTCACCGGATATCAGCCCGGATTCGAGAAGCACTGGATGTTCGAAGATATGAGCAACCGATAGAGCACCAGTGGGCTTGTCTGTGCCGTTGGAATAGACAGACGGCTCTTTCAGCGACGAGAGCAGGAATGGCGCGCCCACAACCTTAGAGGATAGCTCTGCCGAAGTCGCCTCTTCTAGTTCAGTATGCTGAAGTACAGTCGGGGAGACTTGGTCCGTAACTGTCAGCTGTGTTGCAGGGCTCTTGTAGTGACATGGTTGAGGCGAGTTTGCATTATTTCCATTTCGAACTTCTGGGTTTCTGAACCATGTGAGGATCTCCCGTGTCAAGATATCCTGTCGATGGATTTCCGAACTAGTCTCCGAAACGGAGATATCTTTTGTATCTGTGTACTTGGCTGGGAGCTGAGCGGCCGTTGTGCATGTAGGAACTACTGGAGACTGTTCGCCATATCTTCTTTGGCCAAGCCCTGTGGGTAACCCAGTATGTTCCTCAATTGAGTCTGCCCCGGGGGGGCCTTTGAGACTCTTAATCTTCTTCCCGAGTAGCCTCGAAGTAACATGAATCGATCTTCTCTGTTCCTTAGACGTTACTGCCAGTCTCACTGCACGAAAATACCCCCGGTATGGCCGTACTTGATGCAACGTGCGGATAGAACTTGGGGCGATAGCAGAGCGTTTTGATCCACGCCCCTTTCTAGGCAATGGTCCACCTAGCCTTCGAGTAACAAGTTTCCTTCGCACATGACGAGTGGATGGGCGAGTTGGAATTGGCACCGCCGTTATAGGTCTTACTCCGTCTGTATTCAGCGCCCTACCCTCACGGGGTTGGCCCAGCCCAACCTGGCTTCCAAGGCTCTCTGACGAGGGCTGATTGACTATGACTGCTACATCAAAGCCGCTTGAGACTGCATGCTTTGTCGCTGGTGGGTACAGCGTTTTATTTGCTGGCAATTGTGGACAATAGTCCTGGCTTGACTCGGGTTGTGAATGCTGGTATTGAAGAGAAGGGTTCTTGATATTGGCCGTTGGCCGTAAGTCCTGCTCCCCGACTCTTCTATGTGGAATTCTGTTTCTCATCGAGGACTTGAGTGCACTATCCCTATAGCAAATAGACCCTCGAGGGCGTTTCACTGTGCGGCCCAACGCGTGGTGACGATGCCCCCGAAATATTGCCAAGCCTGTGAACGGGGCGCGCCTTTGAGTAATATATTGCCTACGGGCACTCGTCTGCCTTATAGACCCGGTTGGAGTTGGTATTTGTGAGCAGAGTGGTGACGTGTGTGCGATTCCGTGTGGGGATGCATGGTTTGTTCCATGGCTGGATATCGATCGCAGGCGGATCAGGCCGAAACGAAGGAAGCCTTTCCAGTGGGCGTTTGGCGGCAACATTATGCAGCGAGATGTTCCGTGTCGATAATGTTGCCTTCATTTTCGAATATGAATATATGCTGGCCATCGTGAATCACGGCAGCCCCGGTCGCTCCTGCCTCCATTGTTCCTTATGCCAACCCAATGCTCATAGAGGGCCCATCTTATCGAGGAGCCGGAGCATACATTGTCGGCTCTATCGAATGTCTTTAATACCGGGCGAGGCGTATATCTCCAATTGTCGATTCCCCTTTCTTAGAAGGTATTCAATCGCGCCGAAATCCTTCTTGTTGAGACCAATGTTCTTCTCGAACTCGCGTCTGCATCGTTCGGTTAGCGCCAATTGCAGCTCGCAACATACTAGAAAGCTTTGTCATACCTAGCGTACTGCTCGAAATGCATCTTTGTATCCTTGGGAATTTCGTCAGCGAATTGAGCTAACATGAGCTGGTTGAGGTACACAAACAGCCGGTTTCTTCCTGCTTTCCCGCAGGCATCTTCTATAGAGTGCCAAGGCCTCTTTCTGTAACCCGGAGAGCCTCATTTGGCGTGATGTGTTCTCAGGAATACACGGGATACGAATTGATTCGACGGATAGAATATTTGGAGATCTTTTGGACAGCTGTCGATTCAATGTTAAAGTTTCGGGATATTTCTTCATTCGTGGAAAGCTAGAGGCCGTGTGATTCCGCAGATCCGCAGCCGATGGGCAGGGGTACCGATTTTGCGGGGATGTACAATTGGAGATCAGCCGTTGGGGTAACTGCGGGACAACCGTGGGCGAGATATCAAATGGGGTTCGGAAATACTTAAGAGACTGGCTCCGGTTTGGTTTACGATGTAGACACAGCAAAAATGCTGGACTTCTCATGGTTTAAACTCCGGAAGCAAGAGAACCGAAAACCGGCCATGTCATCATCCTTTACTGTACGTCAGCGGTCACCATACATCTTCCATTCTCACATTTAGCTTCTGGATGCTAACACTCTCTCCAGCGCCTCGTCCGATTTCTGGCCACGGATGGCCGGACTTATTATGGAGATGCCATTCTACCCTCGGGCGAGACAGATCTTGCTAAGACCAAGCAAGCCAGAATTATTGAGGGCTCCATCTTCGGGAATTATAAAATAACCAACAAGACAGTCGACATCAAACGACTCCTGACACCCCTAGCACTTGAGGATGTCCGAACAGTCCGCTGCTTGGGACTCAACTATGAAAAGCATGCCAGGGAATCAAATCTGCCACTTCCAGAGTATCCCGTCTTATTTTACAAACCAGTAACCTCCCTTACTGGACATCTGGACCCCATCCCAGTCCACCCCCAGGCCCAAGTCGGAGAAGGCCTAGATTATGAGGGGGAGATGGTCGTCGTCATAGGAAAGCCTTGCTCCGATGTCTCCGAGTCAGAGGCTTTGGACTATATCCTTGGATATGCAGTCGGGAACGATGTTTCTCACCGCGACTGGCAGCTTAAGCATGGAGGCGGGCAATGGGGGATCGGCAAAGGCTTTGATGGATGGGGGCCATTTGGGCCGGGGATTGTGAGCAATAAGGTCATTGGAAACCCCCAATCCCTGCGGATAAGTACGAAGGTGAATGGGAAGACCGTCCAGGATGGCTGTACGGATGATATGATTTTTGGAATTGCGAAGTCGATCTCATTCCTCAGCATGGGCACCACTTTACTTCCCGGAGACGTGATTTTCACTGGAACGTGAGTACTTCCATTTCTGCTTGTCCTATTGTATATATGGGCTTTTACTTACGGTAGATAGGCCCTCCGGTGTTGGAATGGGAATGAATCCTCAGTGCTGGCTGAAGGATGGCGATGTTGTCGAAGTCCACTTGGAGAACGTTGGAACTTGCTCAAATAAAGTGCGGTTCGACAAGCCTACGGCAAAACTCTGAGGGGCCAGCTTGACGTGCATTTCATGGGAGGTTTATGGATAGAAACACGGTATTGGATTATACCCGTACAGTAGAAATATATAGCCGCCAACCTTTGGTTGACTCAATGCATTGTCGTTCCAATACTCATTGGACCAAGTCTGAAGTAGAGTTCATCAATCATTAAATTTTGGTTCATTCTATCTGTATCCATCAGTCAAAGGGAATTCTTCTCAGTCCCTCACCACCGCCTCTCCTCTTCATTTCCTGCGCCGCAGCTACACTACTCGGCACCTTGATTCCGCAGCAATCGCCCCAGCTGTTCATCTGATGCACGTGCTTCATGCCATCCACCATGACGACAACCTCTCCACCTTCGGCATCCTCGCCTTCCTCAGGTAGTCCCAGATCTTCTTCCCGGTTCATCTCTTCCACCGCTGGCACGAGCGATCCAAACATGAAGTGCTGCATCACAGGCAGCTTCTTCAATACCTCAGCGACAAACATCCGCTTCATGCCATCCAGCACCTTCACCCACGATTTAGCAGCCGATATGTCGTCCAGCATCGGCGAGTGCCATCGCAGACCCTCAACATTCTTGACGCTATTGACAAACGCTACTTGGTTGAGATATAGGTAATCCGCGCCGTACTCCTCGAGTATAATGTTTTGGTGGATGGAAAGTGGGCGGATGTAGGGGTGGTGGAGCAGCTGGCTTGCGCCGAAGAGGAAGGGCAGGAATTGGTAATCGTCGAGACCCCAGACTCCATGAGAGCCAGCCGGCTCGAGATAATATGTAGACTGAATATGGCGCATGAGCGTTAGGTATTTAGTAAACACCTTCAGCACCAGATGTTGGAAGTCGTCGGGTGTGATTATGGATAGCTGGTACAGGCAGAGGAGCCACACCATAAAGTTCAGCTCGTGGCCTGAACCGTAGTCAATGCGCGTGCGGTTGCCGAATGACTGGAGGAAATATGTTGAGACTTCTGTTATCGCTTTCTCGTCGGAGATGCCCAGCTTCTTGTGCCACGCAGTGTGTTCCTTCGCAGTCAGGTCGATGAAGTCCCGGAAGCCCCTGTTACCAAAGCGAGAGTCACCTTGCTCGTCGGCTGGGCTGCGTGATATGACATCTTCGACATTGTCGAGTATGTCAAGTATGCTCTGGACGACAGGACTAGGGGTCTTTTTTGAGACGGCGGAGATTGGTGTGTCGACCACAGCACCTGCAAGGCCGAAGACGAACGCAACCAGAAGGTCGTGGGTAGGCGAGGCTAGGAATAGGTCGTGGTCTTTCTTAGACAGTATACGGCGGCTGGGCTTTATGAATTCGAATGCTGATGTATCGGGAGGTGGACGGAGCGGTGGCGTTTCTGGGACTGGGAGAGGGTTCGCGGGTGGCGCTTGCCGGCGTTTTGACTGTAGTTTTGGGATACGCTCTCTGAGGTTTGGTATACTTGCAGCCTGCGCCTCTTTTGGTGTATCAGTCGTTGCGGGCATGTTGACCAATGTGAAATGGTTTGTAAGTTGGTGGTTGTGTTGACGATGAGAGTTGTATTACATACCATATCCTGCAAGGCTGAGGAGCTGGAGCTAAGACGCGGGGTGTCCCGCATTTTAGCGTCATTTTTCCACAGCCGTATCAAAAAGTCGCCGAGACGAAACAATAACTTCATCAAGCCCCAGTCTTGTAGGCCGCGCAACACAGACACCATGTCGCCTTCTCAAGAACCCAGCGCAATCTTGTCGCATCTCCATAGCACAGATGGTTCTGCAACATTTTCACAGAACGGATATACCATCATAGGCGCTGTCAACGGTCCAATCGAAGTTCAACGCCGCGACGAGCTTCCTGAAGAAGCTGCAATCGATGTCATCGTACGTCCAGCGGCTGGGGTAGGAACTACTCGTGAGCGGCACTTAGAGTCGATTATCGAGCGTACCTTACGGCAAATTGTATTGATTGGCAACTTTCCTCGGACGTTGATTCAAGTTACTCTCCAAGTAACGAGCATACCTCCGGACGATACGGCGACTTCCAAATCCATCCAGACTACTTCGGTATTTCTCGCTCTCCCAATCTCTGTAATTTACATAGCCTAACTTTTCCCTCTGCAGACTTTACCTATCTTGCCGGCATTACTCCAAACCGCCGTCCTAGCCCTTCTCTCCGCCGCCATCCCACTTTCTACCTCCTTGACCGCAACCTTCCTCGCCATCTCCGAAAAAGGAAAGATTCTTCAAAACCCCAGTCTCCTGGAAGCCCAAACCGCGCAATCTATACATGTATTGGCTTTCACCTCGAATGCCGAACCACTCGTCATCGAGAGCCAAGGCTCCTTTACGCCTGCTCAGTGGGACGAAGTCTGTGTCCAGGCAGAGAAGATCTGTTGTGGCTCGGCCGACCCTGATGCCATGGTTGATGAAGGCGAGGAAGGTGGAATGATGCAATTTGTTCAGACTGTTGTGGAAGAGAAGGTCGACAGAGATATGGCATGGAGAACGTGATGAAGGGCCTTGAGAACCTTCGTCTCACAATAAAGTTCACCGTGAGAACCGCAACTACAGCCCTGCTCCAAGTAAAGCAAAGGGCAGGTAATAGAGCCGAAATGTTCTTCGGGCCCAAGAATGGGAAGCTACAACCTATTGTGGTTCACATAGCACTCTCAGCTCGGCCCTCGAGTCGTCGCGTTACGGTTGTCAATTAGGACGGTTAGGACAAAGGTGGCCCGCAGCAAAGGGAGCTGACGTGGCGGACAATCAACAGTATACACTTGACGTGTTGTCTTGATAAGGATGAAGCATTATGCTGGGAGCGAATGCCAAGATATAACAAACTCCCTAGACTGTTTTGCTCCATTAGTGGCACTGTCGCCTCGTGCTACTCCCAAACCTCCGCATTCATGCATTGCTACTTCGTTGCTGTGAATCTTGCTATCGTACGACTCGTCCCAAAAGGTAAAACAATCCTACCGTAAGAGCCTCCTCGCGCTCCTCGCGCCCCCTGCCCTCCCCATCCTTATTCGTGGGAACCCGCTGTCAATCCCAGCGCCTCACTCCCAGGCTGGAATACAGCCATTACCTTAACTACCGAAACAGAGGAGGCGGCTTGCATATTCCCCATGGACAGGCTGTCAGTTACCAGCATGGGGCTCTATCAAACGTGACACTGGTGGGAGTGTTTCAGGGGCTCGTGTCGTTTCAGATCGTCTGCGTTCGGGCGACGCGCCGATAACCTAGCGAGCAAGAAGGGACGATATTATGCCATTATTATCAGGGTATGTGGGTGAGCTGGGGGAATAACTATTCGATGCAACGTATATCACGCTTTATGAAGCAGTAATGAGGTGAGGTAGCTTAACCCCTAAGCCGCTGCACAAGAAAGCCACCGTGGATAAGCCGAAGCAATCGCCTCCATTCATGGAGCTCCAACCTGCGGAATCCCAGCGCCTAGAGGCCCAGGAGGCTTGTTACAGAGAAGTGGGGAGTTTTGGGGCGAGACGAGACAGCTTCGGCCTCCAGGCCGTAGAGAACAAGGTCGGGGTCGAGGCGTGCCCTAACAAACACCCCCTTGGCGTATGACTTGGCGCGCGGCTTCAGCTATCAGTGTGCAACAGCTGCATTGATACGTGTGTCGACTGCCGTCTGTGACGACAGTGAAGCACGTTGGTATCTATCCACGACGCTGCCTGCTCGGCCTCTTTTTAAGTTGGCTGTTGGGGTCCAGCTGTGACGGCCTCTGGGGTTGGATGTTGGGGTCTTAGCTGTGACAGGTGCTATATTGGACGGCAAATATAGAACTGGCGTCGGACGTATCACAGCGACGAAGCTCTGTTCCTTAACCGGCCATTCCTATAGGTGCTGTGGAGTTGTGAAGGATTGAGGCGCCGCCGTAGCTGTGGGATCACCTTCAAGGTCCCATGGCTGGGACGAGTTACATCGCGACGAGCTGGAGACTTGCCTCCGCGGCAGGTTATGTAAAAAGATGAGGGATGGCACGTTCTCCATCGGCCTCTCCCATTCGTATGCCTCCTCCGCTATACCGCCATACACCTATACACCGCCGTAACGCGCACGCATCCCGCAGCGCTCGAAACACTCGCGGCGCATTTCCTCGCCTGTCGAGTCGAGAGCAAGTCCCCCCGTATCCTGAGATGCTAGCCTCGTCTCAAGATCACGGGCCGCCTCCTCGCTCCCGTCGCCGCCTCGCCGGGGCCAACTTCTTTTTTATTATTATTTTGAAGACGCGAGGCCATGGAGTATAAGATGTGGAGGGCCTCGCTTTTGGTGACCTGTTCTCGGTACGTCGCTGTGCTGGCCCCTGCTACCGTCTTTTTATTACCTGGACCATCATTCGAGTTGCGCTGGGAGCATCGAGTCAAACAACTATTCCTTACACTATACACCTTAATTCGAATTTCTCTACATATTTTTTTTGTTGCCATTACCGCGCCTGCCGCTTTCAATAGATTTCATTGTTCATTGCTCCGTCCTGTACCCTATATAAGCCAGCGTTACGATAGACAAGACCTCAAGGAGCCCTCTTTTTTGCAATCTCGAGCCGCCGACATACGCATCGTCGAGGACCCGTCGTCTCTAATTCGCCATCTTCACACACGACAATCACGCCTCTCGACGAAATCACGCATAAGCGTCAGGCAGGTCCTCTGCACGAATCCCAGCAGCAATCACCTGTGGCTTTTTGTTCCTGTCTGCATATAGCCCATATCACACTTACAACAGTCCACAACCGTCTACATCGGCCTCGTGGCACAGTTACGCTCGATCCTGCACCATCAATACACGGGTCAAACTATCGATTCGATTTGTTGGAAGCGCATCTGTAAGTCATACTATTCGACACATCTCCAGCGTCATCGAGCAGCCAAGACAACCAGCGGTGGTGATCTCTCATCATTGGGTACTTGAAGCTTTTTGCAGATGTGACTTGATGTGCTGATGGCCAGTGGGCGCAAGAGCTAACGATCTCTCTCTAAAAAGATTAGATCTGGCAAATCAGTGACACGCCGTTCCCGCCCCGCAATCCCGCCCCGCTGGGAACTTATCCCCCCGCCATCCCGACTCAATAATCCCGCGAATCTCGGTGTACCTACTACTGTTACTCGTGCCCCTCAGGGTCCGTCCGATCATTGTCATTTCGACTACGCCCAGTTGTTTTATATCGAACTACGGACGCTCCTAGTTCTCACATTCAGTTCTTTATATATATCGATCTTTATTCCCCTCTCGACATACTCTTATTCGTCAATAATTATAAACTCGTATTCAATTCTTCCCCCAGCCTCGCCATTTCGGATCCTCCGACTCCGGACGGACATACTGCAGGCCTCCACAATCTCCCTGCCAATCTTGTCATCAGAGTCCACAGGTGTGTAACCCCCCGCCCCCGGCGTCATACTCTCCAGGTTTAGAGTTTTCTTGCCTTTCAGGCTCAATCCGTTATTCCGGCGCCTCGGGAATTTCATATTAACGCCGGAATAGATCCCACGGTCGTCGACTCTGAGCGCTCCACCCTGAATCCGGCTCCTACTAGCGATACCAGTAACACCGACAGAAGTCGCAATGTCCGAGTTAAAACCACAACCTTCCTCCCTTCACCCAACTCTCACACAATCAGACAACATCCCGTCTCACAATAATGAATATACCCCAGCTGCAGATTTAGCCATATCCTTGTCACAGCCCCCAGCGGTGGAGGATTCTGCGCCACTTAGTGATTCCGCCTTCGCTGGTGAATCCGTGTTCCACGGGTCCTCGAAGCCGCTGCTGCCCTTGAACACAACAAATAATCCTCCACAAAACCACAATGAAGAACTTACGCCTCCTGCGACTGCCTTAGAAGAGAAAGCTCTACCAGTCGAGCCAGCTACCACGGACGGGCATTTGGCACCGTTTCTCCAAGCCCCAAAGTCGTTCAAGAACCACCGCAACTCCGCACTATCCGTGGACTCCATACCGAGGCAGACAATTATGAAAGCACTTGCCTCATCTGGTCGAAGCACAAACAACCCGGATGTACCGATGGTATCCTCCCTATCGGGCATGATCGCATCACAGAACGCGGGGGGCAGCAGGCCTGGCACATCCTCGTCACAGAAGCTCTCGGCAGCACTATCCGAGCTCGCCTCAAATGCTGCAAGGTGTGGTAGTACACCGGCAACCGCCCGGTTTCCTGCATTGCAGTCGCCATGCTTCTACCACCAGCGCTTCGACGATGCCGTGAACATCGACAGGGTTCTCGAGGAGATCAGCGGCGATGAGTACATGACGCACTCGCGCCTGATGCAGACAGCCACAGGCGTGAGGGAGGTCTCGAAACAGCTGCAACGACGTCCAATCAAACGTGCTGTCCGGAACGTCATGATTGTGACGAAAGCAAGGGACAACCAGCTCGTCACCCTGACAAGGAACCTGGCGGAATGGCTCCTCAGCACACCACGTTACGGGTCGGATCTCGGCGTGAACGTGTACGTCGATGCGAAGTTGCGCGACTCTAAACGCTTCAACGGCGCAGGCCTTCTCGCAGCAGAGCCGCGTTACCAGCACATGCTTAAATACTGGTCACCGGATCTCTGCTGGAGCCAGCCGGAGAAGTTCGACTTAGTACTGACGCTTGGGGGTGATGGCACCGTGCTATTCACCTCATGGCTTTTTCAACGCATTGTTCCCCCTATTCTGTCCTTCAGCCTCGGTAGCCTCGGCTTCCTGACCAACTTCGAGTTCGACCGGTACAAGTCTCACCTCAACAAGGTGATGGGCGATGAGGGCATGCGCGTTAACCTGCGCATGCGCTTCACATGCACAGTGTACCGCGATGGCGCGAACGGACAGGATATGGAGGAGGGCGAGCAGTTCGAGGTCCTCAACGAGCTGGTCATCGACCGCGGACCATCGCCATATGTCTCGAACCTCGAGCTGTACGGCGACAACGAGCTCCTCACAGTCGTCCAAGCCGACGGTTGTATCTTCTCCACCCCGACTGGTTAGTCCCTCCCCTTAACACCATACACAATTCCCCATGCTAACCTACATCCAGGCTCAACGGCTTACTCACTCTCCGCTGGCGGTTCTCTAGTCCACCCCGACATCCCCGCCATCCTCCTTACCCCCATCTGCCCACACACGCTCTCATTCCGCCCCATGGTCCTCTCCGACAGTCTCCTCCTCCGCGTCTCGATCCCCAAGAACTCTCGCGCAACAGCCTACTGCTCCTTCGACGGCAAGGGCCGCGTCGAGCTCAAGCAGGGCGACCACGTCACCATCGCCGCCTCGCAGTACCCCTTCCCGACCGTGACGCGCACGGGCGCCGAGTGGTTCGATAGCGTGTCGCGCACGCTGCGGTGGAACACGCGCGGCGCGATGCAGAAGGGGTGGAGCGGCGAGGAGGGGAAGGAGGACGAGGAGGAGCAGGGCTGGGATATCGATACCGATTCGGGGTTCTATGGGAGCGAGGGGGATAGCAGCACGGCGAGCCCGTTGAGGAGGCAGATGAGCTTGTTGGGGATGTGAGGGGTTTATCAGCGGTGACGGATGTGGGATTGGATGGGACGAGATTAGAAATTAGAGGGATCCTCGGGCACGCTCGCTTGGATATTATTGGGCGTTTTTGGGAGGGGCCCATAGGGACCTTTTGCTGTTTATATCGCTGCGAAAACAGAGCTCGCTGGTTAGATGATTCGATATGAATGTATATGATGGCTAGGACCGGAACGGCGCCAGTCTCGAGCGAGGCTGGAGCGAGCTGGTCTCCACTGTCCGTTTTTCGGATCCAGTACTACTATTCACAATTACAATTGTCCGTGTTGTGATTATGCTCGTTTCGAGCTTGAAACGAGGGCAGCCACCTACAATGTTATGATCATATCATATATGATCATAGACTTCGGGGATTTGACCAAGGCGCGAAGCGAGAGTGCGGGGGCTGAGCAGAACGGAACTACTGCAAGTGATTCCTTCGAAGTTCATTCCTTGCACCTTTGCATGTGGCTGCCTACAAGGCTGAATTTCCTCCTCTCAGCTATCCTAACAAGGCTCTTGGTACCCTGACTCTATGGAATTCCCCTCTGTGCCAAAGCAAGCTTCACCTGGCAGCCTTTTACTACACACGCACCACTTACATCTTCATCTCGCAGCCTCATCTTATCCATCGCGACAGTCAATGTCAATCGGGATCTGAGTAAATAATATTTTAAGCACTGGCAACAATGGATCCGCTTTCCATTACAGCGTCGACAATTACACTGATACAGGCTGCGTGCGTTGTCAGTCGCTCTCCATACCATTGAGTCAATTGGTGATGCTAATTCGCTCCAGGTATCAGGTACACTCCACGAACTCATTTCAACATTCACCAATGCCGACGTGCGGGTATCTGCGCTCTGCAGCGAATTATCAACACTGATCAGTTTTCTTGAGGCCGTTGATAGGACTCTTAAGGAATGTCGTGGACAGCCGTTGTCGCTAGCCTCGATGGACGAGGACATGTGGTACCAAAGTGCACTTTCGCTGGCTGACTGTAAGGCAACTTTAAGTGACTTAGGGGATCTTACCAACAGAATCAAGGCGTCGGTCAAGCACACAGGCTTTTTCGCCAGAGTTAAGGCTACTGTTGATTTGACTATGTACGCCAGAGATCTTGCTGGGTTCCAAGAGAAGATCCACAAATCCAACTGGGCACTACAGACCATGCTATCTGCGATTATAATGTATGCCTTAGAGCGGCTTCATAACCGTCAAGTTGATGGACGCATTACTAAATCCATACCAGATCACTTTCGCTACGTGGAAATGCAACCCAGGACACAATTCTATATGAACTGGGCAGGCTGAAGCGCTCCATCGAGCAGTCTCTACAGGTGGCGCTTCGTCACAACGACGGCTTTTCTCACACGCTGGGAGATCCATTAGATGCTCGTGTTGCCCAGAACCTGCGGAATTTGGCACGCGCCGCTCAGAATTTCCACTCCAGTGCGAGTTCAACGGCGAGCTCCATCAATGATGCAAATAGGACATTGGACTGGAATGTCCAATCGGACGCAGCTATGAGTATAAGAGGCACTTTGACACTCAATAAACGAGAGCAAATACACCAGTATCTTGATCAAACACAGCACGAAACGACACCAGTGCCGCTGCAGCATATACCAAGCTCAATTGCAGACTTAGCAGCACCTCTATCCAAGGACGATGCAGGGGATGATGATAATGATGATCAGGACGATGAAGCAGAATTCGAGTCCCTGTTTCTCAGTGGTCTCGAGGAAGCCTCCAAGCAAAGCATGCTCAAGCATGACTTTAAAAAAGCAGAGGCATTCCTTGAGAAGGCGATCCAGATACAGACTGGCTTAGCATCAGGAGACTCTGATTCTAAGCACCTCCAAATCCCACTAATCATCTGCTACTTTTTCCAGCATAAATGGCGCCTCGCAGAGCCTTTGATTACTGCTATAGCCAGGTCAAGAGCTAATCTGGATGCCGTGGTTTGCAACCTTCTTCATGCCTTGGCCTTGGCGCATCTATCTGACTACGGCTTTGACGAAGCAATCAGAGTGTGCAAGCAGGCTCTAAAGGGCAAGAAAAAATTGAAGGAAACTTTCGGCGCGTCTCATGAGTTAGACTACAACGAAACGCTCGGACTCCTTGCTACCATCCACGATATCAAAGGGGACCAGTTATATCCAGAAGTCCTTCGTCGGACCATGCCCCAGTGGTTCACATATTGCCACCCGTTTGATGAAGTGGAGTTCATCAGCACACACCCTACTATTTTCCAGGGTGTATTGGGTGAAGACACACCACCAAATTGGGGACAGGCCCACGCATCGAGACGACAGCCCGTAATTGCTGAGCTGCCAGGCACTAATATAATGACTCCGACAGAGGAGGTGGCGGACGTTTCGCATAGCTATGCCATAGAACCCACGAAACCGCAAACTCTACAGATCCAACTCGACCTTTATGAGAAGTTTGAGGCCGATACGAGCAAGGAGGTCGTCGCCTCCATACCTTCCTCGGCGTCTGATAGCGATGAGACGGGTGATGAAGCATTTAGCCCAACAAACTCTGATACCAGCAGTCGGCCTCCGAGCAGTCCAGGACTGGTGCTAAGGCGGTCATTTACCCGCAGTATCACCCGATTACTCGGTTCTGTCCGAGTCCGTCCCACCGTTTCTTCAGACGACTTGACGGTACCCCAAAGTCCAGAATCAGAATACGTGCCTTCGTTACCAAGGCGTCTGTCACGGCGACAGCGACTACGAAAGAGTCTCTCCGATAGCAATTTGTTTAGCCTCAAGAAGTCTAAGACAAAGCTTCAGAAGAGAGCAAGTAGTAGACCCGCCCAGAAGCCAACTGCGCCCGGCGAAGGGCACGATGGGCGTTTCCGTGTGTTACGGATGGAACCGATCAAACAGCGCAGAAATGAGACCCATGGAGCCATTAACAAGCCCGAGCCACAAAGATCCCGGCAGGATATCGATTCGTTCTTTGGCCTCCGTTCCGAGGATTATTGTCATGGCGATTATGACGATGGGTCTTCAAAGGACCATCCCCATTATGACGATTCTTTTGACAACCGTCAGGACACCCAATGGGCCACTGCTTCCCGAATTCTTGGGTCTAACCCCATCAGCCACGTGGAGCCTCCTTGTGACGATGCTTTTGACAACCATTGGGATACTCATTGGGATACCGCTTCCCGCATCCCTAGGGCTGACCCGGACAGCCGCGTGGAGCTGCCAGATAACGCGGTCTACACTTCAAGACCTTCGGCGACCCTGTGCAATTTTACAACGGAAAACAACCAGAATTATAGGAATGTCACCATCTCAGGATTTAACAGGCAGGATACCCCCGAGACCGCATCCAAAAGCCGCCCCAGACGGCCAGAATTAGCGATTATCATTCCAAATAGTAGTAAGAGCCCAGGTTGGGTGCCACTCGTTGCCCATTATCCGCGACAAGTCCCGCCGTCTCTAATACATATGGTCAACGGGGTTAATGATCCGCCATCACACATATTAATCCCGCGTCTTCCGCCTTCTCCACCATTATCTATTAAAGGAGACGATTTCACCGATATTTCTGGGAAGGAGATAGAATGTCCGCTGGGGAGTAACCAGAACGGAGCACGGATATCTGAAGAACATACCGAGGAACAACACACAGGACTGGAATCGCCAGAAAGTACGCCCAGGAACCGCATACATGACGTCAAGCCTAACATCACAACCGATGAGCCTCTGGGGCGCCAGTTACCACCCTCTCCTCCCGAGTCTGTAAGGGCAGAGGTGGGAACTTACTATGCATTAGAAGACTAGAATTCATACCAGTTGAAGAGACGACAGTCTTTTTACCGCTAGTCTCGAGTTCGATCATGACGAACTCGAGGACCATCACCGCCCCGCCACCTCCCAATATCTGTATAATGACTATCTTACCCCTATCACGTCCTTGGACTTGCCACACTCCTCATTGAGCGACGCTTTGCCCCACGCAGATCGTTCTCTCCGGATCTGAGACCGTGATATGGTCGGCACTCGCACCGTTTGCAGAACCAGAACCTCGATTCGCTTTTGAGAACGGCGCGTTCGATCCTAGTTGGTCCTTGTACGTTTGTAGCGAGTATTTGCATACCTGAGGTTGGGATGTTTTGTTTTTGGCCATCTGATTGCCCTGCTTCTCACTCACGGTAGGCGCAACAGCTAGTGGTGCTTAAACAAGACTATAACATTTTTCTTGCTTATACGACCATAGACTCAAGAGAATTGGACATCTCTACTAGAGATGATCACTGAATGAGATGAGTTTGAAGTTCCTATTGATGAAAACTTGATAACCAGATGCTATATTGCGTGGGTGTATCAATATTGCTATAAGTGCGGCCTAATGGTAGCTAGGGGCGATGGGGTACTGTGAAGGGGACACTATAAGGGAGGCACTATGACAGAGATGCTGTAAAAAGAGCTGCTAAATACAAAGGCCAATTGATTAAAACATAACCTATATAAATATCATCCTAACTGAGTATTTCCACTACAATAATCGTACAAATCCAACCCTAAAGTTGATCCAAGGTATGCTCTAGTTTTTGCACACCATGTGAACAAGGCTCGCACCCGTCGCTCCACACCACACGCTGAAGCTCTTCTTTTTCTTGACGCACTTATACACGGTCTTCCCCGCCGTCAGCGTGCCCATATCCGTGCCATCCTTTGCCGCGTCCGAGCACCCCTTCGCAGCCTTCCACTTGGCATCGCCCGCCGGGGTCTCGATGGTGTTGTGGGTGCCACAGAAGTCGTCGTCGAAGGCCGCGGGGTTGTCATCGCAGTCGCCGTCTCCATTGCCGATGTGGATGTAGCTGCCGGTCGAGCAGGACGGGAAGCCGCTGCCGCCCGTGCTGATGCAGGTGTTTGACGAGCTGATGGTGAGAGTGTCGGAGCGCTTGTCGAGGTTGGCGCGCGTGTCGAGAGCGCTGCCCTCATTTATGAAGTCCCCACGGGTGGTTCCGGGGATAGCAGTAAAGTCTCCGGGGTTTGATGTGGGGACAGCAGTCACGGCTGTAGTGAGAGCAAGGGCAGCAAGGATATTGAGGAATTGCATATTGATTGATTGTTTAGGATAGTTGGTTTGATGGTTGAGTAAGTGATAGAAGAAACTGATTCAGTGGTTTAGAAAGTCTATTATCGTCGACATTTGCTCTCCTTTTATATTTGATGGCCTCGCTATTCTCTCGTTGATGGCCTTGCTATTCCCTCGTTGAAATGCTCTTGGAAGGATTGGATTATCTTGAAGGATTGCGCTAAATACTAGGTTTCCCCAGGTTTAAGTCTTGGTGTTAAACAGTACAGGGATTCAACTGCCCTATGAATCCTTCAAAGCGCGCCTCCTACGTCAGGTTGGGGGTTAGAGTTAAACTGAGTATACTAGTCAGGCGCGGGGGACCGATCTACGCGGATACAGTGTCAGTATGGCGTCAATCTGCTGTGAAACCTGGATAAGGAATGGTTAATCATTTCTTACCGCATTATATAGGAGCAATGCTACATTTTAAATTTGTAAAAATAAAGGCAGATCTTCTCCATCCCTCACCATTGCGATCCTCGTTGTCGGAGTGGCCGTCCTTGGGGAAAATTCTACGACTAATCATTACTTACCTTAGCATACGGGAGCAACGATTTACTTCGAAATTTCCAAAGATAGAGACAGATATTCTCCGCCTATGTAGTGTTGTAAACTCATCAGCAATCGCATTTTTACTCCATGGTACTGGCATTTTAACGACACCATGAATGTTCTGGCCTAGCTAGTTCACGAACTGGCTCAACTCACACAGTTGGGCCGGAACATATATTATAATACTTTCCTGATCGACAATCAAATCGATCTATTAGAGGCCGATGATTAATCGATTAATCGAATTGATTTCCAAACCTGCTTTATAGATTGTAAATGGAAGTTGTTTATCGCATCAAAGTGCTACCATTATAACCCCTTAATCACCCTGGGTAGCAGCACTCTGTTGTACTCCCACAGAACAGTTGAAAAAGGAGCGGAGAAAGCGGCGCCAGTGTAGTAGGTGGAGCGGTGGCCCTGGAGGGCAACCTGCTTCTGGACGATGCCCGTGCGAAGAGTGTCTGCGGAGAAGCGGGTGTGCATCTTGCCATGGTTGGCGAACTTGACAAACTCGAGGGTGCCGTTAGAAACGGGGAGAACCCCGGATTTGATCATGATATCGATAGTCTTGGCGATGAGAGCCTGCATGCTCTCCGTGGTGTCTTCTTCGGTGCCAACGGCTGTGAACTGGAACAGGTCCTTAGTGCCGCCGATGTAGGCAATGCTTCCGACTTGGGATGCGTTGGGGAAAACGGTGTAGTTCAAGGTTCCGGGAGCCGCGGACCTGTCAAGGTAGTTGCTCAGAATCTGCAGCGATGGGTGCCGGATAATCCCGGCGTAGACAGTGGTAAACGCCATCTTACCGAAGACCGCCTTCTCGATCGCGTCAACACCGAAAGGAGCCAAGTTCTCTGGAGTAGGCTGACAGGCAAAGAGGAGACGCTTTGCCTTGATGCACGACGTCTTGCCCGTAGCGTTCTTGACCGTTAAGAAGATGTTGCCGCCGTGTTGGCGGGTTGCCGCAGCGACTGTGCTCGAGTACAGGACATCCTTGCCTAGGAAATTGGCGACAGCTTCGTACAGATCATATAGACGACCCGAGGCCGGAACAGCCGCCGCGGCTTGACCCAGTAAGGCCTTGATCATGGGGGTCGTCGACGCCTGCATTACCCAGATGGTGGGCTCATTCATGGTGTCACCGAGACCCTGTGTAGTAGCATCCCAGGTCTGGGGAACGGCAGCTTCAATGCCATACTTTTCGACAAAGTCAACGAATGGCATTAGGAGATCTTTCGGGATGGAGTGCGGTGCAGGGAAGTTTTCGTAGCCGGGCAGCAGCATGCCCGAATACTTCTCTTCGACATCAAGAAACGTCTGCAGGGCCTGATACAGCATGGTGTCATTGGGCATGACATAGTCTGCAACGACCCGACCTGTCTTCATATCGATGAACTGGTTGACGTTCGCAGTAAACTGCATTGAGCCACTCGTCGACACATTCATACGGGCCGGGAAGTCGAATGCGTTCTCGTACTCCATCCAGGCCTGCACTCCGACGTTTATGACCTTGCCTGAGACCGGGTCATCGTAGTAGTTGGTGTGGCCACCCTATAGGGAAGACGAGAATCAGCAACTCTAGCAGAACACTCAGTCGTCGAAGGCGCTTAAGGGGAACCAGGAATCAAGCGGCTAAAGAGCCAAGACGGTGAAGACTTACCAGTTGATCGGCCTGCTCCACGAGAACCACACTCTTGCCAGCGTCGCGCAACCACACGGCGGCGTGTGCACCAGAAGCGCCACCACCAATGACAACAACGTCCCGAGTAATGGTTTGGCCGCAGTTGTTTGGACTAGCCCAGACTCCTTGGGCAAAGAGTGTGACAATGAGGCTCACGCCTACAGATGTCTTGCTGTTACGCATGATGACCAAAGAACGCCACGCCCTGTTCCGGTGCTTGGACTGCTCGAGGGTTGCTTTAGTGCGTAGGTGATCGGCAACGAGATGGAACTCTTGCGCAGTTCGACGCTGGAGGACTGCGGGAGAGTTTAAGGCCGTAGTAGCTGTCGCCTCCACCGAGCTGAAGGCGAGATCTCCTTTTATACTTAAAGAAATGACCACATCTCGCTTGACAATATATCCCAGGTTCATTCACGTTTGTCGCGGCGCACGTCCCACTAGACCAGCTATTACGCAGTGACTGCTTTCCGGGGGGACTAGCGAAATGATCCTCCTCATAGTGCTCCTCCACGAAGCGAAGCATTTCCATCCTCGAAAATTACGTTCCGGCTTAGACACCCGAATCAAAAACGGCTCAATAAATCCAATTATCCTTGTGCACTTACCTCAATGCTCCATGGCTAGGACGGAATTCGGTGATTCCTTCCCAACACTCCTTTGAGTATAGATACTTATCAAGGTTCTACCGTGTGTCACTTCATACATTGTGTCGATGTGGATCCATGTTGGGATAGTGGATCAACGTTGGGATAGTGGAGAAAGATCGTCGAACAAATACAATTATCTTGATGGAGGTCATATCAGAACCTTGGAATCAAAAATTGCGCATTGCGACCAATGCCAGTAGGATCACACATAGCCCAGGGTAAGGCTAACCTATTGGTTCTAGGCCGCCGGTGTATATATCAGCGCGTTGGTGAAACCGGTCAAGTCGGACCCCTTTGTTGGATATATCGAAATGAGGATTACGGTTACCATTACAACAGTAGCACACAAAGCGTATTTAAATGCGCTCAATATCCTCATGTATTAGAAGCTTACGCGTGCTTACCACCTACACGCCTGAAGACGTCGATGTTCTCATTAACAGATCGGACCCACCACCGAGAGTGTCTACCATAGCCACTGTGGACCTTCGACCTTCCTTCAAACTCGTCTTAGATGAGCTGGTGCCATGGATTTGTTTTCTTCGGAGTACGTCAATGAAAGCCATGCGGACAGAATCGTCGGTGTAGTAGGCGCATTCTACTTCCTCGCCCTCATCTTCGTCTCCTTACGCGTATATGTCCGGGTGTTGATGGTCCGTGATTTTGGTGTCGACGACGGGCTCATCGTTGTTGTCGCCGTAAGTATTTCCTCATTGCCAGGTTTCTCTTCGCCAACCCGTCACAACATTGCTGACTTCAGAGATGCCATGCAGGCTCTCGCTTTTTTATCGTGGCTCTGCTTGGTCCTCCAGATACCTTATGGTCTAGGACGCCATGGATTGACGATTCCGGTAGACCATCGGATAAAATTCGAGCACATATCATTCTGGAAGACTGTCCTCTCGGATGGCTTTGCCATGGGGCTGCTGAGGATTTCCATTGCTATCAGTCTTTTACGGCTCAATCGTGATCTCAAGTGGTACAGGTGGTCACTTTACACAACTATGGGTATTACCCTTTTCGCCTCTGCTCCTAGCTCGTTTGTTTCCTCAAAAACTGACTGAATGCTCGTCACGGCAACAGCTTTTGTTGTCGCGTACTCTATCCAGGCTATTGCTTGGTTATTTGTCTACTGCAAGCCATATTCGGGTTGGTGGGAGTTTCAATGGATGAATCCATACGACCTGAGGTGTGCCGACTTCAATATCTTCTTAGACCTCACGTATTGGAACATTTGTGCGTCTTTCCTGCCGCACCCGAATTTGACTTGGCCGTCTCTTCGTACTAACCGCATACAACCAGCCTGCAACATCTTTACCGACGTTTGTTTGGGAGCCTTGCCCATCCCGATTATCTGGAACCTACAAATTAAGCTGCGAGTACGGCTATATGTGATTGCCATTCTCAATCTGGGATACTTGTGAGTTATTCTGGTGCTTATCAAAGACGTATGAATTTAAGCTAAGCAACTTTCCTCCGTAGTGCTGTCTTGATGGGGATCCTCAAAGCTGTGTTTATGCTCATGACTGGAGGCAGCCAAGATACCACATTCGACTATTGGGTCCATTTGTGGGAAAAGTAAGTTGAGAAAGATAACGAAGAAAAAAAAGAACGAAAAGATGAGCCCCACCCCCTTCCATGCCTATAGTTAGACACCCCCTCCCCCCACTATGCCTTTGAGGTATCATGCTCACATGGTGTGTGTAACTAGTCTTCAACTGAATATTGGCATCATCGCAGCTTGTGCCTCCTTCCTGAAACCCCTCGTCGGACGCTTCCTGAAGATCAACAGCTCGGCCGGTTACTACGCCAGCAGTCAACAGTACAACCGAAGTGGTCGCACACCGCTCAGCGGGGGAATTGGTGGAAGCAATGCATACACCAATAACAAAGGGAGAGCAGGCCTGAACACCCGAAGTAAAGATAATGAATTCGTGCGGCACATCAAGAATGATGTCCGGGTGAATGGCATTCATATGCAGGACCTGAAGTCGTCTCCCTAAGATTCAGTCAGCCCTGTCTTCACCAGACGATTACTCGGCTGACGCAATCTACGATATGCCGTCGCACACGAATAGTGAGGAGGTCATATTACAGAATCCGGAGCCATCCCATAGAATTGTTTGCACAAGGGATGTTACTTTAAAGTACAGTAACAAAGTGACAGGTTAAACCTATCTCTACACTGCAGTAGATAGTAGGGTCTTATCTAGTTATTTATGAGCAGGTCCTAATTGTAGGAACAAGGATAAAATGTATATATAGTTAGGTGCTGATATGCGCTGTAACCAAACCAAAGTGTATCATTAAGCTCAACTTTTGTTCTAATGATTTCCAAGTTCTCAAAACACGGATCATAGCAGTCTGCAGTTTCCTCCTATCCTCCTATCCTATGATGTCAAAACATCGGCCCTACAGATTCACAGCTGACCAATATGCTCTCTACAACCAGATTTATAAATAGCATGGTATATGCACTTGAGATCGGTGGATTAGTAGTTGGGTGGGTGATCACCAGCGAACACCCACTGTTGTATGTTTTAATTTTTAATTTTTTTAATTTTAATTTTTTGGTCGTATAAGGTTGAAGCACGGGAATGGAGGGAGCAAGTAAGGCTCATATATCACCATTTAATCTATTTTTTTAGGGTTAGCTTAGGGTAGCATAGGCCTTTTTTGCCAGAAGTAAGGCTTCTGTTGATTCGACTTGTTCGTTGGTGAGAAAGTAGATCGCCTTCCCTACCGCAATAACATTTTGTCGACACACGGGATGGGCGGCTCGCAGCCGGCGGGAGGAAAGTCAAGAGCAAAAGAAAGGCAGATCGTAATTGTGGGCTCGATTTTTCGACCCTGGAATTCTTGACAAAGGGCCACATTTTCATTTACGAGGAAAAGTGAGATAGCGTACGGAAAGGGTTTAGGATCGTTGCAGTCAAAACTGTGCCAGTCCGCAGCACGTCAGTGACTGCCTCCTAAACGGTGGATGGCGAGGAAGCAATTTTCTGAGGGACATTGGTCTTCACAAGTGTGAGATCGCCTTTTTATAAGCTCCTCCATGCATTGTGACTTACGTTTTCAATCATATCATCTACAGGATCCGTTTTCGAGCTGGTGTCCCCTGTAAAGGTCAAGCCGATGGGATGGAGAACCATTTTAGGCTTGTCGTCCCCATCCATATCAACGGGTTATAGCTGATAGAAAGTTACGTTTTCGGAAGATATGAGAGTACTTAATTATGATCTTTCGGGCAGGCTTGCTTCACCATTTTTTGAAGTTGGAGAGGATACGAGCGGTTCACCTAAAATACTTCGATATTTGCTATGTGTAAGAGATTGGAGTCATATACTAGAGGTTGAAGACACTAATGATGAGGGGGAGGACTAGGCAAATTGGATATAAGCTAATTTTTATATTAGGCAAATTATAGATTTTAAGCTTCAATATCATGAAGATACGGATATAATCTATATCTATCCGTCAAATGACCAGATCATGATCCTATTCATGACAGCTGCGGATCAGATCCGGATACGATCCGGCGAACACTGGTGGTTACCGGGTATAGCTTGAACTACGATACGCACTATCCCCATCCAAATATCACGCTGTCGCATGCTTCTAAACCCTATACTTTCAGTCCGGGCCAATAGGCATTGATAACCGATTCATCCAGAGATTGCTTACCAGGCCAACCAATGGGCTTTTAATATTACCAAATAAAGAGCTTTCTATAGCTACTATGGGTAATGTCAGCGTCGGGAATAGCCTGTTACTTCTGCCTATTACTTCAAAACACAAACCCAAAAGCGGAGATCTCGACGTTTATCCATGGCACTAGAAGGAGCCAAATATTCCATAGTCCTCATTTAGATCCCGAGTATGACATGTGACGATCAGTGATAACAAGCTTCGTAAAAATATCGAGTTGACCCAGCATCGCAAAATCAGAGTTGACTCGGCAATAATTAACAACTGTAGCCACGGACCCTGCAAGAATTTGATGATTGAGAGTCGACAATCGAGGAAGAGTTGGCCAACTTGACAACTCTCCAGTCTAAACCCCTTTGGCAGTTTGAACATTCTATGGCAATGCCTAAGAAGAACCGACGTGCTGGAAGTATTTCCCCAGTTTACCCCGTTTTCTGAGTGCAGCGTGACAGCGAAAATAAACTCTTGGCGCTTAGCTGTAACCTTACCAGCTCTTGGCGTCTATTGACGCCCATCTTGGCATTTATATATGGCCGTTACTGTACAATGTATGATTAACCCATGGTACTCATATGGGATTCGGCTGACAGAGAATTGCCTAAAATGATAAGTTAGAGTGTGCTAAATTCTTGCTCCGAAGATGCGACGAAGATGTATATAAAAGAGAGGCTTCTCGCTCCGCAAAAATAATCCAATCCAACCTTCGCCGCAAGTAAAATTTAACAACATGGTTTACTTCACGTCTCTTCTCGCTGTTGTGTCTGCTGTTATTGGAGTGTCTACTGCTCTGCCCAGCCAGGACCACAGCACACAGGAGCCCCGCAGCCCTCTTAGCAAGCGCTATAATGAGGTTGGTACTAACAATGGTTACTTCTACTCATTCTGGCATGATGACCAAGGTACGGCCAGCTACCAGAACAAGGCTGGCGGCGGATACAGTCTCAGTTGGGGTGGCCAAGGCAACGTAGTTGCTGGAAAGGGATGGAAACCCGGAAAGGCCCAGTAAGCTGAACCTAACAGCCTGAAAAATCTCATTTAACGCGATGCAGGACCATCAACTACTCTGGATCTTTCCAGACCAGCGGCAATGGTTACCTAGCCGTCTACGGCTGGACCACAAACCCCCTGATTGAGTACTACATCGTCGAAAGCTTCGGTAACTACGATCCCTCATCTGCCGCAAGCTCTAAGGGTTCCATCACTGTGGACGGCAGCTCCTACAAGATCCTCGAGACGACCCGCACCAACCAGCCGTCTATCGAGGGAACGTCTACCTTCCAGCAGTACTGGTCCGTTCGTTCCAGTCACCGCACGAGCGGCTCCGTCGATGTCAGTGCCCACTTTAAGGCATGGGCTGCCCTTGGAATGACATTGGGATCGCATGACTATCAGATCGTCGCGACCGAGGGTTACCACAGCACCGGATCCTCTGACATCACGGTTGGATCTGGAGGCGGCAGCACCGACCCACAACCAACCACCACTACCCCGCAGCCAACCAGCAACCCTGGCACCGGCGTAAGTCTCACATACTGATACCATCTTAGAGCATCGGTGCTAACGTTATGATTTAGTGTTCAGCCATCTGGGGCCAATGCGGCGGCCAAGGTTGGACTGGACCAACTTGCTGCTCTTCTGGATCATGCAAGAAAACAAACGATTGGTACTCTCAGTGTGTGTAAATTCACACGCTGGAAGCGAGAAACTAGCACGCGACCTTGGTCTCGTCTTTTGAAATAGTGACAATGCTGAAAGGAGTAGCGCTCAAGGTTATCTTCTAAAGCTGAGAGGGTTTTGTTAGTTGTAATAAGGTGTGGTTGTCCTTATATCCACCCTTTTATATACAGTAAAGTTCATTAAATTCCAGACTTGTACCTAGTGAGTGTTATTAATATGAGTTGCACTGTAATGGTGTTTGTCTGGATAGTAATTACGGGTCCCTATACCAAGGCTCTCGATCATATCTTTGGGAGGAGCCCAATTCTCAATTCTCAATTGGTCGTCTGTGGTCGCGCGAGTTCCCCAGTATAAAAGGTGGGCCTGTTATCAACAACCCCACTTTTACCCCGCCATTAGGGGCGACGCTGGCGGCGATAAGGGGAATTGGCTCGACATCAACCACCCCTGATAAATCTAACACTAAGCGCCTCCAAATACCCCAAAAGTCTGTACCTGACGACAACTGGGCGATTGTCAGATGTATGTACGAAATAATATAACATCACTCTAATTTTAATACCAATTAAAGTCACGTGGAACAATCAGCTCTCCGTGTTAATCTAGACTCCAAAGACCCTTGCGCCAATGAACTCCTACTCTTCGCCAGGCTCGGCCAATCATGACGGAGTCATGGAGTCGTCTTTCTCTAATGTTTTGACACAAGGGGCAAGTCCAGCAGGACGCTCAGACGAAAGCATAAAGATGACCAATGCATGTTCACAGTGCCATAGGCAAAAGCAGAAGGTTCTCCTCAAACCCAAAAACTTGGCTGTCTAGACCAAACTAACGCCATACAGTGCAATAGAGAGCAGCCATGTTCAAACTGTGTCCGGCGCAATATTCCCCATCAATGCGTCTCGAATACGCGTCCAGAACGTCGCAAATCTCGTACTTTTAGACAGGATTCGTATCAAGGTCAAACAGCAAGCATCACGGAATCAGCTTCGATGCCCTCTACTCCTGCACAGCAGCAAACGACCCCGGGCAACTTCACATCAAGAACAGCCAAAATAGCAAAACGACGGACTCTTGGTCGTCTCTTCAAGGCCAGAGGTGCAGCATCTTATCATGGCGATTTCTACTTTGGGCATCAATCTGCTGCCAGTATGGTGGAAGCAACGACACAGGAAGTACCTAGTGGCATTTACGTTGGCCATTCGCGTGGCAGCCGTATCGGAGCCGCTCAACCTTTCCGGAACGAAAGGGGACCTTATGCTCAGCTCTGGGAACTTATTGGCAGCCTACCCCGCCAGAAAGCAACAGTTGATCATCTGACCGCGCGATTCTTCCGGGAGCTTAACCCAACCTTTGACAGTGTGCACGAAAATTCATTCATGATTTCTTATAACAGGTTCTGGGACAGGAAAACTGGCTGCGATGATCTCACAAATGTCGATATTCGGTGGCTTGCAGTCCTGTTTATCATTCTAGCTTTTGGAGAGCTTCTAGACTGTCCCCAGCCATGTTCCGCGGAGGCACAACGAGAGTCTGAAGACTCATCTCTGCATTTCTATTGGGCCTCACGGAAATCTCTTGTCATTGCACCCTCCTTTTACGGAGAAAGCACAGATCTAACATGTGCTGGCATCCTCATCACTCGCTATCTAGTGTATGCGCGCAGGATCTCGGAGAGCTGGCTGACAATAAGCTTTGCGATCCGTATGGCGCAAGCGCAGGGCATGCATGTTGATGGCGACCAATTAGATCTCCCCCGCAAAGTCACCGAGACTCGTCGAAGATTATGGAGTCAACTGTACAACTTGGACAGATCGATTGCCTTGGCTCTCGGCAGACCGTACGCCATTAATGACCGACATTGCTTTATGAAACTGGTCGAAAATGTGTGGGTTGATGACATGACAGATGAAAAAGCAGAAAACGCAACAACTCTATCTCTTGATACGCCCACACCAAGTGTTCTGATACGTTTCCAGCACCAACTAGCCGTCATCATCGGCCAGATCCAAGAACAATCCTTCACCTTCTCTACCGCACCACTTACCTCTTCCACCTCTTATGACGAAGTCCTCAAATACGACGAAGCCCTCCTCGCCTGGAAAGACAGTCTCCCGCCATACTTCCGACTCGAGCATACCGACCTATCTCTTGACTTAATCCCTACCTACAGTTTCATCCCCTGGCACCGCCTATACCTACATACCGCCTTCCACTTTGCACGCATCACGCTGCACCGCTCGTATCTTCTGCGCCCCTCCATCACTGATCGTTTCCAATACAGCCGCAATGCATGCATGTCATCCGCGTGCGCAGACCTCAAGATCAAGCTTTCCTTCCGTTATCCGGACATGGCTAGCCGGTTGAAATCTAACGTAGCAGCCCATCAACTCTTCAATAGCGCCTTGATACTTGGGGTCATTGTCGTCCGTGACCCGCAGGCGCCCCACGCAGAGGCGGTTTTAGATGATCTGCAGGCGTATTGCGCGAAACAGAACTCGGATCCGTGGATCAACGAGATTGGCCTTGCGGAGGTCAGGGTCGTGGAGCTGTGTATTTCGCGCGCAAGGCAGTCACAGCACGATACGGCTGCTGCGTCACCAGCGGAGAATGCTACGTCTAATTTTAACCCCGCTGTAACTTCGGAAGGTTATTGTTCCCCAGTTGTTACAAACACGTCTCTATCCCAGGGGCTACAAGGTAGTCTTGAGTTGTCGGCGTCTCAGCAAAATGCTATAGGAGGGACATTTCAGTACGCGTTTCAGAACCCAGCTGGGCCACAGGATCCATGGTCGGATTTCTGGTCAAATCCAGCGTATTTCTTCCCCGAGGCTATGGATTATCAGATTTGGGAGGGGCTAGTGGACGATCTCGCGGCTGTGAATTAGATGCATATAATTATATACCTATAAGTCTATCTTAAACAAGAGGATTTGTCAACGTCCCCAGTCCATGGCTGATCCATATCTTCATCGAATCACCCCCCGCTAGATAAATTGGCGGGCTATAGCTATGTCCAATCCCGCTGGGTGTCCCTGTCAATATAACTGTCCCCTTCTTCAGCGTCGTACCCTAGTCTTCTCGTTAGCATCCAGCGCACCCCATCTCGACCACAGCGAGCAGGCACTTACCACCGAAAGATAAGCAATAATCTCCGCAACGCTAAAAATCATATTTCTCGCCCTGCCATCTTGCATCACCCTCTCATTCAATGTACTCCTCAACTTCAACACGCTCGGATCCGGCAGCACGCGCCTTGACACCAATACCGGACCCACCGGGGCGAAGCCGTCAAACCCCTTGCAATACCCCCACTGCGAGCCCCGCCCCTGAATCGCTCGCGCCGTCACGTCGTTCGCGGTCATATACCCCAGCACGTACTGCATTGCTGTCGTAGGTGAGACATCCTTAGCGTCTGCGCCTAGCACTACTGCGAGTTCGACTTCGAGATCGGCGGAGGAGGCGGCGAGAGCTGGAATGTGGATGGGTGAGGAGGGCGCGTTCAGGCATGTTGAGGGCTTGAAGAAGACTTCCGGATTCGTTGGGAGGGGTAATTTCATCTCAGCCTTGGGAGGTGTTAGCTAGCACTGATGATATAAGGGCACGGAGAGGAGAAGTAGAGCGTACGGCATGGTCAGTGTAGTTAAGGCCAATGCAACGGATGGTGCCTGCTTCGTCTGGGGTTATGGGTGTGAGAATCTATGGATGGGCGTTAGATCGAAAATGTGCCAAAGGTAGAGTTATCTGGGTACCTCGCGAGCCCTGACAACTCTGCCGGTGAAGACAATGTCGAAATCGAGTGCTGAGGTGCCGCTGAGGAGTTTGACCATCACGGGCTCATTTTGTTCCATTGCAAGACCAACTGCATGCAATACTTAGCAGACCCTCATAAGTTCCAAACATATGTATTTGGGCTTACCATCGAGCTCTGAGTCAACGGGCTCGCCGCAATATTCGTTTCCATCTTCGCCGATGAAGCGGACAAGGCGATTCCAGATCTGGTTGCTATTGTCAGTCAAAGTTTTCTGTCCAGGAAAAATTAACATACTGGAAGAACGGGAGCTGTTGCGGAAGGCATGTTTATGATTCTGAATGTAAGGATAGAATCAAAACCTTTACAAGACGCAGGCAGTTATTGTCGAAAGAAAACTATATTCTCATCCACAACCTATCACGTTAGCCATCGGAACCATTTCCGCATTCATTTTCATTTGGAATACTAAGAATAACAAGATGATACGGCTAATCATCGTTGTTTGACGTTTGTAATGTTGCACTCATCATCAGTAACAGCGGCGCCGATCACGCCGATGTTAGTCTCGTACCCTGCATATCAGTGCTCATCAGGGGCGCTAATCTGCGGGGAACGAGACTATCGGCCTCTCGTCCTCTAGCATTATATGTATGAGCAGCATTGTCGTCCGGTGCCAGATTGTGCTTAGCCTAAACCAGCAATTGATAAGGGAAAGAAAGCTGTGGGCTACACCACGGACTACGCTACGGGCTACGCTACGGGGTACTACGGGCCACGCTACGGACTAACCCTTAGTCACGATTGATACGGACTACGCTACGGGCATGCACTACGGCCTCGAGAAGAAAGCGCCGAGCGGAACGCGATATATCGAGCAATTTCTCACACGGCAACTATGCGCTACGGACATTCACTCGGATGCCTATCTCTTGGGCGGATTCCTATCCCTTCGGCTTTCCCAAAAGAAGCGGACATGAGGATCCCGAAGGTAACAGCAGGCCAGGAAGCGGAATCCAAATTGATAACCGCTTGGGCAAGCATTGCAATATAGATATGCATGCGTCTGGCCATGGACTAGCATATTGTAATCAATTTCCTAGACAGCCGTTGCACATCCACATACTTTTAGATATTTCATGTATTGAGCTTCGTCCATCATGGACGTCGAAAGCACCCCAAAACTGGCGGCCGAGGGCCATGCACAGATCAACTCCCTATTCGAGAAGACCTCGATCGATGATGATGGCACGAGTCACGCCAGCACGATTTATATCGACCCCGTGGCACAGCGTAAGCTGCTGTTCAAGCTGGATATGTACTTGTCCCCAGTGATGACTCTGATTTTCCTCACGGCATACCTTGATCGTGCGAACATCGGAAATGCGGCGTCGGCGGGATTGGTCACGGACTTGGGACTGGTTGGAAACCAGTTTGGAAGTAAGTCTTGTTTCCATACACTCTAAAGACAAACATGAAAGCGAAAATTCTAATGTGTGAAAATAGATGCCGTGACGCTTTTCTACGTCCTCTATGTCGCATTTGAACTCCCGTGCTCGCTGGTCCTAAAGAAATTCCATCCTCGTACGGCCTATCTCATCCACATTATCCTTCCCATATCTAAGCAGAAACCCAGCTAACAGTCCCTAGAACGCATGATCCCCGCCCTCATGTTCTGCTGGGCCTGCGTCGTCATCGGCAATGGCTTCGTGCAAAGCGCCGGTCAACTATACGCCTGCCGTCTCCTCCTTGGCGCCTTTGAATCCGGCATGTTCCCCTGCCTATGTCTCTATCTCTCCACTTTCTACACGCCCGGCGAGCAAGCTGTCCGCATTTCTTACCTCTTCGTCGCATCCGCACTTTCCGGCGCCTTCGGCGGGCTCTTCGCGTTCGCGCTCCTGAAAATGGACGGCATTGGTGGCCTGGCCGGTTGGCGCTGGCTGTTCATTATCGAAGGTTGCGCCTCCGTCCTCGTCTCGATTGTGATCTACTTCGTGCTGCCGGATAACTTCGAGACGGCACGCTTCCTGTCAGGGGATGATAAGGCGCTAATGCGTTTGCGTGCGGAAGTCCATGCACGATATAATGGGAAGCCGCAGTTTGACTGGGTGGAGGTCAAGAAGGCGCTTACGGACCCCAAGCTATATATTAGCTGCTGGAGTCAGTTTATGGGCGATACTTGCTCGTTTGGCCTATCGACTTTTATGCCTATCATCATCAAAGGTTTTGGTTATGATACTGTTACAACACAGCTATTGACTATTCCTATCTACCTCTGGGCGTCGGCAGCTTACATTCTGGTCAGTTGGATGTCCGATAGGTACAATAGCCGTGCCGCATTCATGCTCCCAGGTGTCATCGTCACGGCTATTGGATACGCGGTCCAGCTCGCGGTCCCCCAAGCCAATCGTGGCCCACTGTATTTCTCCGTGTTTCTCATCGCACCGGGAATCTACATCATGGTTGGCTTGAACTGCACATGGCTCCTAAATAGCCATGCTGGATACTACAAACGCGCGACAGCCATCGGTGTCAACCAGACTTTGGGTAACTGCGCTGGCCTGATTATTGGGCAAATCTTCAAGGATTCGGTGAACGGGAAGTATGTCACGGGTCTGAGTGTCAGCCTGGGTGCGGTGCTACTGGCGGGTCTGGGACACTCGTCACTGTGGGTTTTGTTGAGACATGAGAATGCGAAGAGGGAGAGGTTGACGCCAGAAGAGAGGGAGAATGCGATCTTGAATGGAAAGGGAGGTGACTTCCATCCGGATTACAGATATGCGTTGTAAAGTGTTTCTTGGGTTGCAAATTTAATATTTCCTGTTTCAAACTTAGTTTTTACCATTATAGAGTGGACTCAGAGTTACGGTTACGGTCCTTGCATGGTATTCTAATTGATTGTTTATTTATGTTGTATATGTCGGATCGTTGACAGACTCCACTCTGGGAAACAGCTCTCGATTATTCTTCAATACATAGGAGAGAGTCCCACGCTTCGAACGTCGCATACGCAAAGTTTTAACAAAAAATATTCCCAAGTCCTAATGCCTGCAATCTTTACAATCTGTGATAGCCGTAATAGTGCGAGGAAGACGTCGGTAGCTATAAACTATACAGCAGATGATACAAGGACATTAAAATGGCATCTTTTCCGTCGGACTGCCCAAACTACAGCGCACATCAAAATTCCCAAGAGCCACCACAAATTTTTATAAAGCCAAGTGACGAATGCGACATCCTTGCCATGCCATGATGATCCAGGGTGATGTCCGAAGAAAGAGTGCTCGGATGTGGAATACAGGCAAGGTGGGAGGATCACAACGCCGTCAGCAGGTGCTAAGCTTAAGGTTGTTGTCGCTCCTTGAAGCCTGGCAGGTGTACCACGACTTATGTCTGCCCTGTTGTTCTCGCCTTGATGCAAATCCTGATTGGTGATATGACTTGCACGAAACCACGAAGCTAGTATGTTGTTGACGAACATTGGTCCAGTAGACCAGAACACGGTGATATATTTCGACCATGAGACGAAGCTGTGATCTTGCAGGTCTAGTGCAAGCTTCATCAATACTGGGTGTCCAGCAGTACTAGCAATCAAGTCGTTGCTCACCCCCAACGGCCAAGTGGAGGGAAACCAAGCAGGAAACTCTAACAAGGGATCGAGAGACCGTCGACAGCCGATATCAAGATCAATGTAGATACCACCATAGTGCCACAGGACGAAGTATCGTAAAGCGTCTGCTCTTTGGATGGCGTACGGGTAGCTGTCATATGTAGGTAGAAACCATCCGAACTCTGTTCTTATCAAGTCTCTCGCGGACGAGTCGGTCCAGAAATAATATTGATAGCTCGGGTTATGTGATCTGCAAGAGTTTTGTGCTTCGGCCCAATGTGAAGGTATATTTGTCGTCTTGTATGTCTGATGGATTATTCGTGGAATTTTGGTGGTCGTGATTGTCGTCGCATAGTTGCTTGTAGAATTGTTGGGACTCAACTCGTCAGGAAAAAGCTCGTGATCCAGATGCAAGTCTTCGAGTCGAAGCATACGGGAATCGAGTCCTCTTGAAAAATCTTTCTGCTGTCTAAAAGTTGAATGAGTGAGATAGATTGCAGCGAGCAGGCTTATGGATGCCAAAGGGAATGACAAGAACTTGGTTATAACCCGAGAAGCTAGCACCATCGGGCGTGGGCGCTTATAAAACATTTAAGAGTCCTGGCACAATTGCCGTCTGCTGTGAAAGTTTTCAGATGTTCTTGGTTGCTTAGGGCTTGTGGTGCAAGTTTTTATCATCGGAGCCTTGTTGGGTTTAATACGAGCCAGTCAACTGAGCTTGCGAAGCGTGACGAGGAGCATTACCATAAAGGATGGAGTGAGAGGCGTACAGAAAGATATATAGAGAGAGATACAGCGAAGGTTACAAGAGAGTCACAAGAGAAATAGGCAGACAAGAGAGAGAGACTTGGTGAAACAGTAGCTGTACTGATCAAAGCAAGCTTGACCCTAGCCTGCGGGTCGATGAGCGATCTTTCGGTTTCTGGTATGGTAGAGGAGACACATACCCGCCAGCGTAAAAGGGGGAGGCATCATATGCGTTCGTTGGAAATATCATGGCGGCGAAAACAGTCGGACAAATCAACTACACAGTCCCTTCTCAGCGTGTCAGTTTGATAGGCCATGCGATGTACATGAGATCGCCTCTTCCGTGCGCGCATTTGTCTGTGTATGTGTCTCTTCTGTCGTTCTTCTATGTCTCTCTTACTGCCTATCCTGTCTTTCTCTCGTTCTACGTATGTGTGTATGTTGTTAAATTATAAACGACTATATTAAATCACATACTATATAAACTATGGATAAAAGCTCAATATGTAGAGCTTTTGAGTCCATGAACCTGAAGCTATAGTATCCAGTGTATTGACCTATTTCCAAAGGTATAGTTGGGTGAAACATGAGAAGCAACGATATGGTAACAAAACTAGGCAACATAAATACGAAATTATAAATAGTAATGCCCAAGTCTTCAACTAGTAGCAAGCCAGTGGGGCAGACTGGCATGATTGCTTTGGGCACAGACATCTGTACGAACAACGAAAACACAGACAGGTATGTAGATTATGGGAACCATGGTCTCTTGCTACAATTATCACGGCTGCATTATCGGCTGAATTGCCGCGAATCGTGTGCTCAGTCATACCTTTCAAGAACGCTCAATTGCCGCCCTGCATGCTCACCTTAACTAATACAAGTACGTCTATAAACACTAATTCTATGCTAGGTAACGTGCTAATGGCAATAAGCTATGGGATTTTAAAGGCGTTTTAACAGACTATTTCTCTAAATTATTACACATGGACTGTATACTACCCATTTTTGTATAAGGTATGGTTATAGTAATCCACTGTATCTATATGATTTAGTGATTTAGTCCTAAAGGAGATAAGGTTCAGTTTGGCCCGTGCTCCCCTCAGCCCCTTGCCGCTGAGCCTCTCGCCGATCTGTTTGGGAACGCTCGACCAGCCGCAGAATGCCAAGCAGTACGCCCCTACACTCGTATCCGCTGTAGATCCCGACCCTTCTTGTCTTGTTTCAGCCTATCTTAGCTATATAGGGCACCGGCCGACACCCTCCGTAGCTGTTCGAGAAGGTCCATCTGGATGCTGCTTAACTCGTCATGGGGCATTTTTCCGATTGGCAGGGTCGAATTGCGTAGAGCGATTGCGGAGGCTGAGTCTGAATTGTCGTATAGAATGCTTGGTTGTGGAGTATTATCCACCATCATGAAGTAAACAACTTACGATCGATTTAAAACTTGTAGTGCTATTTTAATTATTCGTTGCTTCTCTTTTCTAGACCCGCTGGGCTGTTGCAAGAGCATCTCTCGGGGGCACGATGGACAAGATGTAGTCAGCCTCTCGGACAACGTCTTCATCGGTTGCCAAGATCTCTATTTTACCCTCCTCTGCCCTCTCTTAGGTGTATTTGCTGGAGATAATGTTTGTCAATGATGCGCGAAACTTACTATATGGAAATCCACTTATGGGTTATACCTTCGCCTTTGGAGGCACTGGGAGCAACAGGGTTTTTAGCAGCATGGAGAGTTGCAGGAGATATCCCCCCTAATAATGAGAGGCCTGGCCGATTTCATCGGAGATGTGTCTCATATTCAAGGTTTCGGCAAAATGTTGGCCTGACTTTGGAGGGTTGATTACCTTATACGGTCCAGACGTCGGGATCTTTGAGTTATACAAATTTGGATCGCCAGAGCCGTCAGTGGGTGCCCCTTTGAGTGACGGTGGTCCTCCGAAAAGGCCACCATCCACAAGGAGTACGACGCTAGGATCTCGAAACAGATTTAAGATGGTTCATGCGCTCCGGGGAGACACCGCATTGAGGTGCAGATAGTGCAGCGGCGTTGGATGTATGCCTTTATGGAAATTCAAGACATCGGCAACCCACTGGACATCTCGCGGAGGCACGATGGACAGTAGCTGGAACTGCTGAGTTACGCCATAATTATTTGGTCTTGGTGCAGGAAGGAAAGATGCCGATTTCGTTACATCATCTATTGTCTCTATTTTCCAGATCCAGCCAATATTGAGTTTCTAGGCGTATCTAGCTACACACCCAGGCATCACTGTCTCAGCCTGAATCTGCTTCCTTTCAAGTTCTCGTTTCTTCTCCTTCTTGTGCCATTCAGGCATCCTTCTCCGCCATCCGAGAATAACTTGCCAAATCAATATATAATGCGTGTATTTCTGTCCGAAAAAAACAGTTCGTCAAAAAAGCCTCCCATACACCCTCCGTTCCTATCCAAAAAACCAGGTCGTCAAAAAAGCCTCCCACACACCCTACTGTAAGTTCACAAACGTTCCGAGGTTTATTTACCAACACTAACAATGTTAAGAAGTCAACTGAATCCGGCGATTGAGAAATTCTAACGGCGTTGTCCTCGAAGAAAACACAGCTGCTACAAGGTACGGTTGACCTACCTACACACCATCCAAGTAAAATCCTAATACCCTGTGAGAGTCCCGAGATAACAATGAATTGCTATTTTTGCGGGAGGGCCGTCTTCACAAAGAGCGCCGAGTGCGATGACTGTCGTGCATGTCTCCCACCAAAATCCGAAATAGAGGTTGTGGAGGTGAAGGCGTTGCCAACAAGGATCAGCAACGAAACAGTGATTCCTGCCATTACCGAAACTGAGCAAAATTTCCTAGAGTTGTTGCTACCAGATGGGGAGACTCTGAAAGGGCGTTCCAACATCCTGCAGTTCCAGGGACATGGGATAACGTTTATGGGAGTTTTCTCAGACAATGGTGAGGTGGTTGTGTCAGCAAGGGGTGCAGGCGGCAAAGTTGTTACAGTCAAACTATTGGGCTAGACGTTTCTGGCCAGAGGATATCATTTTGGTGTCGGTATTCGGAACATGGCGGGCAAAGTTTATGAAGTTGTAGCACGTTTCGACGCTATGGAGTTATGATTGGACAAATCAGGAGATTGTCATTTTAAATTCCGGCGATGATGTGGTTCTAACTATCCTAACTATGAAAATGCGAAATAGCAAACGGAGATCTGAGTCTGCACTAAAATTTTAAAGACGGTAATCCGAACTATGAGAATGTGAAATAGCAAACGGAGATCTGAGCCTGCACCAAAATTTTAAAGACAGTGAGATTGGAGGCGGAGTTCCAACCCACCCAACAACAAATCCCAATCCACAAAGCTTTATTTAAAGTTAACGACGTTTGGCTTGCATTTGCAAAAGTTTTCTCTGTCCCTAATTATGTAATCACGATTCGGGTTTTTCTCCCAATTTAAGGATGTGAACCTCTCGAAGAACCTCCCAGCCTCGACCTGGTTGTCAAACTGGGTGTTGATCTGCTTTTTCATCTCTTGCAATATGTAGTGTTGCCATTCAGCCTCCTCGATGTACGTCCAGGCCTGTGCAAACTCCCACCAATCCGGGAAGTACCCAGCGTGCTCCCAGTCAATGATGGCACTGATATGGCCATTGTGAACAAAAATGTTACCAGTATTTAGGTCGCCATGTGTGAGCACATATGGGGTTCCGTGACGTGGATATTCGGACTTCAATTTCTCGCGCCATTCCTCACCCCGATTGGAAAATGCATGCTCTACACGCGCCCACCAAGTTTCTTTGTCATCGAATTCTGTCACCAAGTTGTTACGACACGCAACGAGGTTGTTGCTCACGGGGCCACCGTCGACTGTTTGCAGTGTCGCTGATGTGTGCATGCGGAGCTGTAGGATGTACTCGACAACCTCGCGCGCACATGTTTTTTTTGTCTCTGTATCGAGGTCTACCCACGCCTCTTCGAGGCTCTTGCCTGGCGCTCTTGGTGTCAAGAAAAAGTGGCTTTTGTCGTCTTTCCAATGCTTCATCTCATCAAGGACAGGAATTGTTGTGTTTTCACGCACGAACTTGGTAGTTACCTCATCTGCCCCAATGTGGCCATCCCCATCTATATTGAGCAAAGGCTTCTCTTTCAAAATGTATTTGCTGCCAAGTTTCCATATACCCACGTCTCCATGTCCGAAAAAGCATTTGGTATTGCTCTCGTATCCAGCGCTAACCTGAAGGTCCATATTCCAGCCACAATTGTGGCAGAGGACTACATCGGTTCTCTTTTTTATTTTTATTCGCTCGCGCTCCGCGAAATTTATTGTAGATATTTCGATGCGAGAAGAATGGGGCTCCATCGCTAATTGATAAGTGTAGACGTAGATTGAGAAGAAATGTTGGCAAGCTGTAATAAAAATCTCTCGTCGAGGGGATAGTATGACAATAGATATGACAAGTCGGAAGGGATGGAATATATACCCTATTTCCTGGGAAGCTAACAACTGCATCAGAGTTTGTCCTTGAAAACAAAGGCCGGCAGCTTTTGGGCTCAAGCGGCCAAGACTGGCTCTCACAACACCTAATTGTACCTACATTCATCCTTTCTAGGGCAGGCTGTTTGCGGAAAAATTATCCCGAGGGGTTCTTTTTTGTTACGAAAATATCACAAAGACTTCAATAGACTAATTCTGTCCACTTTCTTTAATACTATGGAAGGTCCGGGACGGAAAACAAAGCAACAGAAATTTATTCTCAGTCACGAGTTCACATGTCTTTGGTGGATGCATTCTTATCTGCAAACAGTATTCTCTTTGTAGTATTTACGGACCAGTGGGTTCGCTTTTGCCTCTTGTTGATGACATATCTGTTCCGGCCCAACCGT